>JANSTW010093446.1:0-18478 GCA_027564275.1 Diadocidia ferruginosa | reverse complement strand
TAATTTTTAATTTTTAATTTTTAATTTTTAATTTTTAATTTTTAATTTTTAATTTTTAATTTTCAATTTCTAATTTCCCGGGTGTCCAAACAGACCTTAAACTTAAATATTTTTGGAACCATGACAGTTACCCATTTGAAGTTTCATGAAATCTTACAAGTCGATTTATAAGAAAATACGTTCGATGATTTTTTTAATTTCTTTGTAATTTTTCTTGTGTTAGCAGAGAAGTTATACCGTGCTGCCCTTATAGTCCGCACGTCACTGGTTATGTTTTGAAACAAATTGCCAATAAAAATATATCCTGACACTACAGTTTGAATTAAGGGCTTTTATTATTATTAATTGTATATTACCAATATTAACCAATTATTATTGTAATATCAAAAATGTTAAACAAAATTTTAATAAGAAAAGAAAAAATATTTAAAAAAAATGTTTCTATATATTTGGGGTTTGCTTATTTTTGGCTATTTTTGCACATTTTGTTGTTGTAGGATTGTGATGATGATGTGGACACAGATGCGCTGGTAACGAGTGGTGGTGGCGGAATTGTCGAATCACATCAGTTGATAAATGATTGTGGTGAGGAGAGCGAACGAACAATGTTATTGGCAAGAGGTACACCCCAATTTAAGGGTAATATGTTGATAGAATTGATAATAATATTTAATCAAATGCTTGTCTATTTTTGGGTGATGGTATTTTCACAAATATTCTTTATTTCTATATTGCTTTGCTATATTGTTAAAAAGAAATTAATTAAAATATTCTAAAATAATTGAATCATATCCATTATACAATGGTGTTTTGGTTGAACTTTAATAATATTCATTTCATATTCATTTTTTCAATCAACTAATAATAGTTAACAATTTTTTAAATTTAAATGTTTCAACCAAAATTTTAACAACAATACAATTTCGTTTAATAGATAGAAATTAATTTAGAAAAAAAAATTGATTAAAACTTTAAATTTAATAAACTATTTAATTTCTGGCTATTTTACGTTTTTTTTTAATTTAACTAAAATCGCTTTTTGTTCAAAAAATAGCTAAATCAACAGAGATTACAATTGCAGATCCGGTAAATGTTTTGCCGAAATTAGTAGCTGGCGATTCGAATAATTCATCGCCAAATATTAGTTCAACTAAATCTAGGTGAGTAACTATAGTATGGGCAATTTCGTTCAATTTGTTGAATCGTTCATACTGTGAGATTCGTTCAATTGACTGATTGATTCGTTCCTTTGAACAAACATTTTTATGGGCAAATTATATATCTGTAGTTTTTGATTGGTAAAATTTCAAAATGAATGGTTGTCTTTTTATGACCATTTTCAAATTCAATCCGATTCTATTTCATTGGATCTGCGTTTTTTTCTTAGTCTGAATGAGATAACAACTCGAATCGAAATTCGCTTGAAAATGGTCTAATCGATTTAATTGAAAGAGAAAACAATATTTTTTTTATGAAAATCGTATCATTTCGTTCAAATGGTTCGTTTCTTTATGTGAACTGAACGACACATCTCTTACTATAAGACTACATAATTCTGACTATAAGAAATGTGTCGTTCACGAAGATTTTCTCTCACAAAATAAATATTAACAAAATTAAAGAATCGTTAAAAAAATTAATAAAATTTTCCAGACGAAGACACCTAAAAAATCTGATTCCTCCGGCAACTCATTCGTCACGTTCGAGCATACAAATGTTTCCGATAATTTCCGGATTGGTTGAGAAACAAAACGATGAAATTGGTAAATGTTTTTGAATTTTCATTTAACGATTTTTAATTTAAAATAAATTTATCAATCCAGAATATGGTGCACTTCAAGATGGCTCAATACCCTCCTATTACAGTTCGTCAAATTCATTAGAAAAGGTCTGGTCACCGCCGCCAAACCAAAAAGATGACCTTTACCTGTGGATGGCAAAGGCTCACAATGAAAATAAGAAACATTCTACGAAAAGTGGTGAATCACATCAGCGACCAATTTCACCACCGCGTCCCACAATCGGCACATCGATAAATGGCTTTATGCAAGACTCTGTCCGCATCTTGGATGCTCATTTGATATTTGAACCGATTCTAACGTGTTTGGGTGTTATGCCCAGACAAATGATAAATAATATTGCTAATTCAGGTAAACATTTGTCATTATTATTGAATGTCGTTGGCTAAGATATTTATTTTTAGACGTTTCATCGCTGGACAGTCTTGGGACAAATTTATCTTTGGTCGGTTCGTTTGATGTGATGCGCATTGATATTGTGGTTAGTGAGGCGGGTGAAAAGAAAATGAAATCAACACGAAATGTTCGTGCAAAGAGCGGTACGAACGGTGGTAAATTTTCGTTAACCATGCCCGACGAAACGCCAGCATTCCTATGCGAACGGGTTGGTGTCGAATTGGAAGTTATCAAAATGACTGACGGTTTTCCGGACGATGCAAAACAGAATGTTTTGTATGTGTCCAGGGGACAATTGAAGAAACATACAAGCACTGTGATTAATTTTAGTTTAAACATTCGGTACATTTCGCAACAAGTAAACATGCCACTGCTGAGGCTGTTGCATCAAATAACCAATATGTATCAAAATGTGAAGGAGGCTCAAATTGAATTGCGCGAACAGCCCGGTCACAGTAAACGGGTTGTGCCACAAAAAGACGAATCAAGTTTAGGTGAACATCCGTTTTAACATTGTCCTTTTTTAGTCACACAATTCAATGGTGACATCTTTGGGCAGCTAAATTAACATTGCATTTTCTATAAAAAATATACAGAGTTAGTTCGATCGCTGATGAAGTTAATAGATAAAAGAAACTAACTTGAATATCACTGTTTAACCCATATTTTTGAGATAAGATTCACAATATATAAAGTTTATAATAAATTACATAAATTATAATTTAATAATTATTACCCGGTAGTTATAAAATTAACATGTAAATATAATATGCATTTTAATTACATACAAAAAATCCAAGTATAAAAAATGCAATGTTTAATTTAGCTTCCCAAAGATGTCGGCCACTGAAATTTGCTCTCATTGTGTGACTATATATAAAAACACAATGGCTTTAATTAGAAAACAAATTGATAACAAAATGAATTTCAGCATCTGAAGTAAACGATCCAACCCTAATGGGCTCAATACACGAAACAACACAGCTTGATATTTCGCTACTAGATGAACGCTACGACAAATTTAACGAATCCTATCAAATTGGGCATTCCGTAAGTAGGTCGAGAATGCCAACTCTGGGTCCATTGATACCGTTAACACCATCGCCAAGTGCCCGAAATCGTCCGCAAAGCTTTGCTCAAAAATTAAAATCGACCAGCAAATCGGTAAAGGGTAAATTGGGCTACACAAATTTGACGGAGAGTGTTTCAACGCCAGTCAAAAAGAGTCCAAATTCATCGACCTTTGAGCAAGCCTATCAATTGCAAAAGAGTTCGTCAGAACACAAGAACTCTATAACTGGGGGTGCTTCGAGTGCTTTTGGTGGTAAATAAAATTGAAAAATTATTGAAATTATTTTTAAAACATTTTCCTTAGACTATGCAGTTCATCGAAACTCTCTGACAAATATTGCAACTGGGATCGGCGCCTCAAATATGCCAGTCTGTTGGAAAACTATGTATCATTTATTAAAACTTTATGCTACTATGCCAGAAACGAAAACAGTTAGCCAACGAATTTCGATTTCTCCAGAAGCAACGGATGCCACAAAAAGTGCCAAGAAACATTTGAATGGATCACAAGAGTCAAAGTCCATTCAGCGTGAAGAAGATGAAGAGTGTGTGGGAACGCCATTGCCACCGTTGCGGGAAGTTGGTAAGACGTGTCGACAGAAACTGTTTTTTGTTCATATTAAAACATTCTCTCTTCAAGGTCTAGTCACCCAAGAACGAACCAGATTGGTTGTGTTTGGTGTTGCAAAAATTCAAAAAACTCGTCTACTGGCTACGTTAAGTGGCCTGAAGGTAAGGCGTTGGATGAAAAAATATCTTGAAACTAATCTTTTTTTTTTATTAGTTGGAAGCTGAAATTACAGCACTTCATAGCAGTGCTACGTGGCGAAAGAAATCACGACCAGCCGCTCTCGAGTGTTCGCATACCGGACAAGTGGGCAGGGCTATGATTGTTCTGCTTGAGGGTGTCGCTCCCAATCAACAGTAAGTAATAAGATCTAGGGATTCTGAAATTTCAGTAGCCTTAAAATCTTATGTTAAACACTTGTTTCTCTTCAGAACCGTTGTTAAGGTAACAGTTGGCAAAAGTCAAACGCTCTACTCGAGCATATCGAGACGAGGCAAGGACAAGAATAGTGGCCTCCTCTCTATTGGCCCAGTAAACATAGACATACCACAACATCCGGTTGCGCTACACGGCATGATGACAAGGAGTTCTAAGCAACTCTCTTCAACATTACAAGTAATTTCATTAAAAAACTAATTAAATTTTGTTATTAAAACAAATTTGTTAATTAGGAACTACGAGTTGCCAGAACATCGGCTCGATTGTCCCGGCAAAACGAAGAACCAGATTCGCCACTTCATGTTAAAGATGCCAAAGAAAAGGGACCGGTTGTTTCGAAGCCAAAACAATTTCCCACCCCAAAAACCCAAACAACAGGCCACCCAAGTGGTTTATTGCAACCACTTGTTATGCAATTTAATATTTTGTTACAAGTAATTGAATTGGCTGCATTTAGAATATTTGATAATACGATTTTTTCTAGAGTTTATCAGTAACGGCTGCCCTGTTGCCCTCACTGCAAGCCCAATACAAAATGGATCACGTTAGTTCGGCCGGTGTTAGCGGCAGTAAGGCTAAGTTTACAATCGATTTGCCAAATCATTCGCTTAGTTTCACTACGAAAATTCAAGTAAATTTTTCTTTTTTAGAATTTCCAGTAAATTTAATGAATTATTTTTTCAGGCAACCGAAGCCAATCTTCCATCCGAAGCTTGCATTGCGTTGCCACCGATTCATGTGAGTGCTGAATATATTCCAGAAAATGCACCACAAGATAAGCCCATCGATGGTGTTGTACTGCGACAAGGTGGCTATGTTTCTGCTTCGGCAGAAATTGGTGATTTTGAGCGGTGCTTGACAACTGATCTGCTAAATCACTTGGTATTTGTGCAGAAGGTTTTCATGAGGGTTAGTTTTTTGAACAAAATATCCCAAAAGCCTTAATAATTTATTGATTAAAAATCCAGGAAGTAAATGAAGTTGTGCAAAAAGTTTATGGAGGCGAGAAGCCTGTGCCGTTGTGGTTGGACGATAACGATGAAAATGGTCACAATGTTGGTGGTTCATCGTTGAGAAGAATTTTGTTTTCTCTCAACATTCGTGTGAAACGAATTCAATTGACCGCAACCACTCCTTGTTCGTCGGCCGTACGCTTTGAGACAGGTGCACTTGATTTGCACCTGTCAAATCGTGTCAAAAATATTGCCGAGGGAGCAAACACGAAGCTGTTTGGCAAAGCTCAAATTGATTTTAATTTGTCGTTGGGACAAATTATTAAAAATGTAATTTTTGATGAGGCCGAGCCGGAGTTCCAACAATACGCATTTTTCAATACAACTATCGGTTAGTTAAGCAAAATGAAAGAATTTTATATTTACAATCGCTTTTTTCAGGCTTACGAAACGCCTTTCAGGATGAAATGCTAAACGATGACAAAGAGCTGGTGTTAATAACGCTGAAACGACCCCTCATCTACATTCAACCGGTGGCCGTGGATAAGGCAATTCTGGTTTGGTTAAACTATAAAAATGCCTATGAATATTGGGCCGAAAAACGGGCCAATCTGAATAAAGAAGTGTTGGCCGCCACGCAGCAAGTATTCCAGAAAATGCCATTCGGACAATTCAGTCAACATTTAGGTGCAACAAATTTGTCCACATTATTTTTGCAATTAACCGTCGAAGATATGGGCATTTGTTTGCCACTGAATCCGTTGCCCCTATCATCTTGGCCATCTCGTTCGTATCCCGAATTTGAGTCACGCGGTGCTGTTGTTATTACATTGGAAAATACAATTATTTCCGGTTCGTGTGACTCTGTTGTCCACCTTTTTTTATTTTAAAATTAACAAATTTCCTATTTAGCATGCAATTCCGGATCTCTAGTATCGACGGGCAAATTTTTCGGCCTTTGTTTACGTTTTGCCGATGATTTCGAAACGACGCTGGACGATTGGAAACCGAATATGAACGATTCGAACATAATGAATTTATGTGTTGTGTCGGAGGGCACGTATGAGGTGTGCTCGCGTACAATTGCGGCCAAACAATTGGGAGGTTCGAGGAGGATTTTTAGCTAGAAAATGAAAATTTTAATTATTTTTTCTTTTCAGAAAATGCCAAATGGATTTTAAATGTAAAATGGCAAATGGAAGGTGTTGACATTCATTTAGATGTAAATATTGGCAAGCAGCTGTCATCGTTGGGACATACGTTGACCACATTGTCAGGTATTATAGATATTGTTTCATTATCCCATCCTTTACTCCTGAGGGCATCTATATATGTCGTATTCCATTTCTTGTCAAACGTTTTAAGTTGCGCTGTTCCTTTTCCTCAGCTTTAGCTTCTTTCGAGTTCGACGAAGCCAATTGGGTCGATCAATAAAAGATACAAATATTCCCATAGAATTATTTCACGAACCGAACCAGTCAGAAAATTTGTTTTTACTAAATATAATCAGAATTCATGACCAGGTACTATCATTAGATTGTTCATAGAACCAAGTCAAAAAGAAGGCAGACCCTAGTGTAAGAGCTTTTAAATTTAGTTCTATTTAGAGACAAAATTTGACTTCCGCTAAGAAAGTTTTTGAATCGGATTTTCTGTTTCACTTTAAACTAGACGTTTTCTCAAAAATGTTTAAAAATATCATCTCACTCCACTGATGACAGATTAGCCTAGAAATAGTTCAACTCTTGTCGCTATGAGTTAATTGCAGGCTTGCCTGAAAATCAGATAATAGATCAACGATCAAATCAAATATGTTTTTGATCAATTCAAAATTTTGATTCAATCAAAAAATAATTTTTTGATTCGATCAAAATTTGATTTGATCATATTTTGATTGGATCAAAAAAAAATGTATCGATCAAATCCGATTTTTTTATCATTCAAATCATTTTTTTGATCAAATCAATCGATCAAAATTTTTCCGGTTTTGATTCGATCAGCTAATAATATTACAAAAGGATTCACTTTTCGTTGACCGATTAGCCTGTGTTTGAAAAATTATTTAAATTATCGGGGGAAAAAATCAAATATATTTTGTACGGTAGACGATTTAATAAAAAATTATAAATTTAATTAATTTTTAATTTTAACTTAGGGCTTGAAGAAGACGACGGCACAACTGCCGACAGTCCGGACAGCGACGACGGTGATCAAACGGACAAAACTTCAAAGGAAAATTTAACGCAGAAATCAAAGCGAAAAGCATTAGAGAATTTCCCGGCATTTTTGTTCGATCCAACGCTTGATTCGAAAAAGCGTTCGCTCATGATGGAAAAGGAAATGAGCGAACAATTGAAAATAATTAACGATCTGCGGACGTTGGGTGCATCGAACAATACGGTTGCCCACGAGGAACGGCGATTGCAAGAATTGCAAGCGCTTTGTTATAAATATTTCCGACGTGACATGATTCAACGATGGAAACGGCCATCGATGAGACGATCTATGTTGAAATCAACAAATCGTTCTCAGTCGTTTGTCGTTTCGTCGCCAACCGACGAAGATTTGGCGGCCAACGAATCTACATTGGACACGATATTTTCCAATGATGTTGGCGAAAGTCTACAGAGTACACCACATTCGGGACCGTCTCGTAGTGCATCGCTAAAAATTCGTAGTCATCCGTCATCGCAGAGGGTAGCGTTCTCCGAAACAATGCGTCAATCTTCGTTGCCAAGTGCCGATTCAGAGGTTAGTTTTCCGGAAAGTGTTGATTGGCCACCCGGTTTCGATGAGTCCGATTTGTCGGAAACGCAAATTCTTGACGTTGACGGTGAACCCGTTGAATTGCGCAAGAAAAGTCCAAATTATACGCAGAAGCAACAGGTAAGAATGAAAATATTGTAAATTTTGATTTATTAACCCTTTCTGCGCAGGAACCAAACATTGACTTTGAGTTGGACATCAAAGTGTTGGTAAATTCTGGAAAATGTGTTTTGCATACCAAAGATTTAAACGAAGAAAAACTAAATGTGATGACCACAAGTTCAAAGCATCACAAGCGTGAACGAAGCATTGGAACGGATTGGGGAAGTCCAGTTCCGTCACGACGCAATAAAGACAAAAATCGATTACGTTACAATACTTTGAACACAGTTTTAGTGGATTTGACAATTTTCCACATTCCTGGATTGGATGTAAAGTTGCATTATGAATCGAAGACTTTGTCCGATGACATTTCCCCACGGTTGAGTACTTGTGAAGCAGTGTCTGGTGCGAGAAGACTCGGTTCGAAACGCGCTTCCCTATTTGCCTGGATGACTCTGCAGAGTGTACCAGAAGAAACCATAATTTCACCGCATATTCTAGAATTTCTTGAACAAACACTCGAACCGATTCCTTCATTTAAGGCTGAAGATTTTATTTCCTCACCAAACCCGGTCAATATTGACTTGCTGCAAGAAAACTATGTTGCCTATGCATCATTTCCGGTCGACGTCATTGTCTACTTTCACATGCAACCGTCAACATTTCGCTTTTCGTGTTTGCCCGTTTCGCGGGTTGAATGTATGCTACAATTGCCCAGCCTGGACATTGTGTTTAGTTCGAAGAGAAATGAGGAAGAACGATATTTGGATTCGGATAAGTCGGCTTCGGGCGGTCTAAGTGTAACCGGTTGTTTGGCCGATTTTAATGTTTACATTTTTCATCCGTACGGCGGCAAAAAGACCGGCTTTAAGGAGGCTCAATTTTCACCGTTGGCCGACAGTGAACGCAAAGATTCGCTGAGCATAAATGTGGAGTTTGTTAAGTTTCATTTGACGCGGTCACGAAAAATGAACTTTGAACATCACGGAAGCTATAAGAAACCTGGCGAACAATCACAACGAGCGGTTATTCGATTTTCGACAATTGTTGACATTGGCAGCGCCTCATTTAAATACGATATGCGACGATTGACTGAAATTTTAGCCTTTCCCAAGGCATGGTATCGTCGTCGCATTGTTCGTCGCCTGTTTTTGGGCGATTTAAGTGTACCGGCCGCAACGGCCAACGAAGTGGACGCAACGAAATCGGAGGAAAATGTCAGGACGTCCGATAAGAATCCGTTGATTGCACAAAGTCGTGATAAGTTACGGCTTAGTCTGGACAATGAAGTGCCAAAGTCTAAGCTTAAAGATACCGACAATTCGTCAAGCTTTGATTCAAATGCTTCGCCGTCGGAGGCAAATCAGATTACCGCATGGGAGACGTTAGTTTTGTTTGCATTTAATTTTACCAAACTGAATGTTCAAATGAATATGGGCAATGTGATGGGAAATGTCGTAAGTTGAGTTGTTGAAAAGATTGAGTATAATTTTTAATTAATTTCCATTTAAGATTTGGCTAACTAAAGCATTCCGCAGTGATGGCCGCTTGAGTATCGGCAGTACCGGTCATAAAAATATGTACATCGGCATCGGTTTGGGTGGATCGGCACTGGACGCTAAAGGTGGCATTGTTGGTGGAACGTTTGAATTGAATAAAATCGACACACATGTTCACATACGTGAAGAACCGGGCGTTGAGCCTCACCACACCGTTGGCATAAAGTTAATGGCACTGGAGCTACGTTTAGATTATATGGGTACGAGTGTGCTGATGACACGCATTAGTTCGCTAAATGCAACACTGCACGATGAATGGAAATGCACGAAGGAACTGGACTTTAAGACGCCCAGTGGTGGACGACCTACAATAATCCTAATTCATGGAGATTTAAGTTGGGATCAGCTGCAGATTATGATATCGAAATCAACAACAGCTGACATCCTGAAAATGTACTACAAACTGGAGGAGTTTTTCTCGCAACAATTTAAATCATCCAAACGGATTTTCTCCAATTTGGAACCGAGAATTTCGACCGGTGGTCGAGCCTCAAATAGCATGTCTCGTAAACAGGTAAATTTTGAGTTAAATTTTTTTTAAATTTATTTTAATTAAACCAATTTTCAGAAGAAAATAAGCGCAGCAGCTGCAAATGGCCAGTTGACAACGTCAAAAGAATGGAATCTACAGGATGCTCGTCACCATCGACATTGGCAAAAGCCACTGAAACAAGTAAGACCGTTTAGATTTTGTTTAATATTTAATTATTCAAACTCAATCCTTTAGGCAATGGGATTAATTCTATCAACACTAAATGTCCCGTTGCCAAATTCCGGTACAATTCTGGGCGGTACTATGGAATTGCACGGACGTAACATATCGTTGGCCTGTTTCCATGGTGTGAATTTTAAGGCAAAATCGTGGGCTCTGTTTAGTTTGCGTGATCCGTGCATAAATTTCGCCACTGAAGCACAACAAATCGAACAGTCCAGTGAGGTGCATGTCATACAAACGTTGACGTTCGGCTTGGGTATAAGTCAAATGCAACCGCAACAGCCAACGCGAACACCCCAAAACCATAACATGGCCATAGTTTGTCGCATGACACGAAACATGATATTCCCGCCACAGTTTAAAACGCTTCACGAATGGTTTCATTATGCGTTTGCAAACAGTGAAATCGATGGAGTCGATCGTTTTCCGGTGTTGGAAAGGGATCGCGAAACAAACACAAATTCAATTGAACGAGCCCGAGCTCAAACAACGGCCGGCTCCAGTAACATTAAGCTTCAAGATCATAATCACAATCGTGATGTTATTTTTGCATTGCCCAGTTTGCGATTGCATTTTAAGACTGAACATAAACAGGGAGCCACAACACCAGACTCATCGGGTAAAAGACTGTCAGACAAATTGTAGAATCGCATTAAAATTAAAATTCAATTTTCAGAAGAAAAGCCAGTTGTGGAGTGTAGTTTTATAACCGAATTTGAGGATCACATTTTTGTCACAGTTGACGCAGATTCGTTTTTCTTTTTGCACGATCTAATCACTTCGTACGTAAAGGAAAAGGAACGAGTGGTAAATATTTTTTGTTTTATTATTACCATTTTAAAACATCACATTTCCTTTTAGCTTGGCGCCCAAAATATGCGTTCAGCATCCCCAAATCCAGCTTCGAATAGTTCATTCAACAACTCCCACTTCTATACCGAGCCGAATGGACCCGGCGGCATGACAACAGATGGCGCTTCGTTGTCGCGAAACCGAAACTCTACGGGACCGGCATCGGATAATTTGCAGACAATAATAAATGCTAAGAATATTAGTGATAAATTGGAAAAAATGGAATTGGAAACATTCCTGAAGGATTGGCGTCACTTTGAGTGTAAGACGTGGCATTTGGAACCGACAGTTCGACTGTTGTCGTGGGCCGGAAAATCAATTGAACCGTACGGCATTGATTACATTCTGAATAAGCTCGGCTTTAGTCATGCTCGAACAACCATTCCGAAATGGTTGCAACGTGGATTTATGGATCCGTTGGATAAACTCGAAGCACTGTTAATCATTCAATTGCTCTATTTGGTCAAAGATGATCGAAATGCTGCAACCACAACCACCACTGTTGCTACCGCAAATGATAAAAATTCCAATTAGAATATAAATAGAACTTACATACATATATATTAGACATCTCGGTCATCGTTGCAAAGATGACCGAATTGTCCGATATAATATAGACTGCATAGGTGCAATACCCCAAATCAACCACTTTTTTCGAAATCCTATGTAATCTTATGCAAAATATAATCTATACAAAGTCATTGCAAATCGCAAAATTTATTGCCAAATTGTCGGTCATCTTCTCAAACAGAATTTTGCCTCTACACTATGAAATCAAGGTCATTCAAATTAGGAAAATAAAATCATAATATGTCAAATTTTCAGAAGCCACTACTGGTTATTATTATACTGTGATCTTAAGTAACATCATGTTTTACATAAGATGACAATATGACCAGACATTAAAAATAGGATTTCGAAAAAGTGGTTGATTCGGGGTATTGCACCTGGACAGTCAATTTTCCTATTATTATAAAATTTAGTTTACGTCTTTAATCTTTAATTAAAGACAATATTTCATGCGCATATCAAAATCTAGAACTAATTACCCTCCCCCCAAAAGAATTGATGTTGTGGTTGTGGCTTCTCTTCTGTTAAAATATTCTTGCCTGCGCGCTCTTTAGAATTGCGCTTAAATTAAGTTTTTTTTGTTTTGAAAAATTATTCCATTTTATTTATTTTTTTATAAATTACAATTAAAAAAACTATATTTTTTAAGAATTTTATGTATTTAAATTAAATAGGTATTTAGAGGAGCTTGAAAAATAAAATTAAAAATAAAATTGTTGTAATTTAATGTCAAATATTGTTTAATTTATATTATTTAGTTAGTAACTTTTAATTTTTAATTTTTATAATTTATTTTTTAATTTTTTTTTTTATTTTTTATTTTTATGCATTGTAGATAATGCGCGTGTTATCGCCCCAAAAACCCAATTTCCGCGTTAACCAATAACTTGACCAATTTTTTGTAATATAAAAAACTCCTTATTCCCAACCCCTTGATGGGTCGGAAAAAGAATTCTCTCGAAATTTGCATTTTTTTATTTCCCATACAAAATTTCGGAATTTTTCCTCAATTTTGTCCAAAAATGATTTTTTTCGATTTTCAAATTGTCCTTTTTACCATTGATTCGTGTGATAATTACGAGCAATTTTCGATACTGGAAGTTTTCCGTTCGCCTGAAAACTCGCCGGAAAATTGAGGAAAATGGTTTTTGGTAGTGGCTCCAATGA
Source organism: Diadocidia ferruginosa (assembly GCA_027564275.1). NCBI lineage: Eukaryota > Metazoa > Arthropoda > Insecta > Diptera > Diadocidiidae > Diadocidia > Diadocidia ferruginosa. The sequence goes on along the minus strand of JANSTW010093446.1, from coordinate 5,522 downwards.
GGAACCTATAACGCTGCCTACAGACGATAAGTTGGCGGGATTTTTTATTATTTCATCATTTAAAGAATAAAAGTACGGGAGAAGGTAAGTTTCAATTTTCTTTTTACCGGAAAATTGTCGGAAAATCGAAAAGAAAGTTGTGAATATACAGGTAAAATAAGTGTTTTGGAAAAACCGGCAAAAAAGGTAAGTCATGTTAGTTAAAAACACAATTTTATATTTAAAATAAAACTTAGAATGTCCTTTAGTAGTACAACTTAAAAAAATATCTTGGAAAATTGTTTTTCCAATTTTTCCGATTTTTTAAAAATATCCATGCATGACTGTTTTCTCAATTTTCGGCAATCATACATAAGTTGCGGCAGCTTTTGCACACAACCCGATTAACTTTTCGCAATTTCATTAATACCAGCCAATTAAGGATGAACAACACTCAATTGTGTTTGGAAAATTTTTGCGGAAAACTTAATTTTCCACCCATTTATGACCACTTGAAAGTACCTAATTTTTCGATAGTTTCACACATTTTTCACAAATTGTACAAAAAATTTTTGCAAATGCATCAAACCCGATACATTTGGAATGGTTTTCTATAGTTTTACAAATTTTCATTTCAATTGGGTGCCCCAAAAAAATGGAGGACTGTGTTTTAACCTTTGCACATAAAATAAAAAAATCAAAAAATATATTTTTGCCGAGGTTGTGTTTCGAACCTGCGCGCAATTTTCATCAAAAGTCTGTCTGGCGACCTAACCAACTAGCTCCTACGGCTGTCTCTGCTTAATACATGATTGTGATTGAATCGTAGTTTTGAGCTGTCGGCATTTTGATTTTGAGAAATAGTGAATACATTGAAACAAGCGCTGTCATCTTTTTTAACCGGCACTCGGCACTTTTGATGAAAATCGATCGCGCAGGTTCGAAACACTACGGCGACGAAATTTTTTGTTTTTAAAACAATGAAAGAAATTTTTTAGTGGTGACATCTAAGACTCATGACAATTCTTGCATTTTATATAGAAAATCCAATGATTTAATGAGATATTAAGGTGACATGACATAACGCAAAACCGCTATAACAAGCTTTTTTTTCTAAAGCATTTGGGCGTTATGTCCTTGGGTGTTATGTCCAGTCACCCTTTGAATTCTAGGAGTAGTTCTATTAGAATGCCTGGCCCTTGTACGTATATTTATCTACATATCAACCTGATGTAATAAGAGAAATAATCAGTAGTGACATCTTAGAGATGCTAAATAAAACACTGATATTTATAGAAACTTCAATGTTTACTAAACTAAACTCCGTAAGATGTCGCTACTGAAAATTGCTCTCATTATTTAGTATAAATTTATACATTTTCGGATACGTTTTTTACAATATTTAAAAAATAATTGCGATAAATCCTTGAGAAATAAATAAAACAACGTTTTTATTTTTGTAATATTTTGTAAGAAATAAATAATTTTTATTGTCATTTTTCTGATTTTTTATACACATATCGCATTCTGCTAATATTTGGATTACACAACTTACTATATGTTTGCTCTTTATTCATATATGGATATATTAGCGACATCTATCGCAATTATACATACAATAATGTCCATTAATTTTTACAATATTATTTTTAATTATTTTTATAATAATTAATATACATTTTGTAATATAATTATATTAATTTGTTTTTTAAATAAAAACAAAATTTTTGCTTCTATTAATTAAACATAATTACTAAATAAAATATCGCATAACAATAAATTTTTAATAATAAAAAAAACAATTTTTAAGTCTCACATATAATATCGCGCTCGTTTCTTAGTTAAATTTAAGATACTCTTTTAATTATAATATATAACAAAATAATATATAATTTGGGTTTAATTAAGTTTTAAATAAAAAAAACCTTATTTTAATTTTTTTTTTAAATAAAAAAATAATTTTATTTTATTTTTAAATTAAAAAAATTAATTATTATAAATTAACAAAATTTAAATGAGATAATATTTTACATAAACGTAGTTAGGTAATTGGTTAATTTTCATAATTTGGCAAGTTTCACAGAAACTAGCTTTTTAAATTAAACATAATGTTTCACAAGGATAATAATTAAATAGATACGATTGGACTACCACATTTGAATAATTTACTGTCATGTTGGTAGCAAACAATCATATAGATAATAATTTTACTTTTTTCGACCGTTGATTTGAAATATGTAAATATTTAAAAACAGGCTACTCGGTGCTGAGTTTACTTCATGGGTTTTTTTAAGAAACACATTTTTGAGACTGGGCGAAGAAAGGTACGCTAATTTATTTGAAGTGTACTTTGAATTAGACCGATTAGCCTATTTTTAAATATTTACACATATAGATAATGTTTAGATTTGTTTTTATTTTATAATTGCGATTAAAAATTTATAATAATTTGATAATTTTGTTGTTGAATTTACTTATATATTTACATATTATAGTTTTTCTGGGTTGGAAGATGATGAGTGAAATAATTCTAAAATTTTAACAAACATATTTAAAAAGAGGGAAAAAGATTTAAAAAAATTGTCATGGATATTGATTGCTTAAATTTTGTTAGTATCTTTTAACATAGTTAAGTCATTTGATAGCACAGGTGCCCAACTATAAATTTCGCTGTAACAAGGCATACATTTTTAAATAATTGATTAAATATCAGTTGAAGTGGAAATGAATATTTCTTTTTTTTAATTTAAAGACGCCTAGAAGTGGAAAGGATGGAAAATTAAAAAAACTTGTGATTTTTTTATTTGAATATGAAGACTATATGGTGTGGGTGGATTGAAATGCCGTTTGTATGAAGATTTTCGAAAATTTAGAAAAAAAAGCAATAATGGCTTTAAACAATTGCAAAAAGTGCAGAAATTATGCAATCTGTTAGGGCCTATAGACATTAAAAAAATCCAAATTTGTTACCTTAGAATATGACTGAAAAATTCGAAAAATGGCAGACACACAATTTTGTGCTACAATATTACTCAGCTTACAATTTTCTTGAATTATGCAATTGGCACAATTTTTCCAAGATGGCGGCCATTTTCATAAGTCATAAATTCGGATTTAAAAAAAAACAAATGTTTTAGAAAGTTTTAGGTCATTTAATGACTATAAGAACAACTTTCTGAACCACTGTTTATTAAAATTATAATAAGATTTTAGAACGCTAATCTACGCACTGCAATAAAAACTTTATTTTGATAATATTGTAAAGTTTTAAAGTCATCCGATTTATCCAGGATGTTTTTTCTTAGTAAGGAAAAAACATCCTGGATAAATCGGGTTCAAATTGTTCAAACTAAAAATCCCCTAAAGATTGCCCACGCGTAGTGAATTTAAAAAAATATTCATTTTCACTCCATCCTATTGAATATAATATCGTGTATCGGGTAATAATTTCCAAAAATACCGACTACCGACTTCAGTACGTTTTAAATGCACTGGTAACCATAAAATAATTTAAATGTGGACTTTAATAATAAAACTTATGCAAAACAAACCCTATTGAAAAAATGGTCTTTAGTGATAAAACATAATAGCTTAATGTTGAATATCGTGTTAATTCTGTCGTTTTTTTTAAATAATATAAATTTTTTAGCAATATTGATAAGAAATATAGAAAATTTAGAGTTTTTTTTACCAAAATCATATTTTCAACATTTCTTATTTACAAAATTGTATCAGAGTATGGAAGAAATTATGACCTATTTTTTTTAACGAATTTTAAATTTGAAATGGTTTGTGCAAAATAATATATTTTTTTCATTTAAATAAATTTTTTTTTGATAGCTTAAAATTATAATTACAATAAAATTAGTTAAGGAATTATTTCAATAGCTTGCAGTATAAATATATATTTATTCATTATATAACTTTGGCTCCAGTCTCTCAAAAACAAATCATGAGTTCGCTATAAATTATTATTATTTTTAAATAATTGCATTTATATTTTAATTAATTAATTATTTATTAGTTAAGAGAAAATAAAACCATGATATTAGTGTTTAATAATTTCCATCGTGAATATTATAACATTAGAATTTAGAATAAAATAGGCCTCTTCAGTGTCTTCTATTTCTATTTATTATTATTATTTTTTTTTGTTAGTATTTTATTTTCTTTTTGTGTATACAGCGCAATTTGTATTAATATTTTGGAAATTATGATTATATTTTTAATATTAATTATTTTATTGGAATAAATATTTTTTTATAATAATTATGTATAGTATTAATTTTTGTTGAGATATGATCTATTATTATTGTGGTGGTATAGCCGCTGCCCGTGCAAAATTTTCAACTATATTTGAATATTTTCTTTTATAATTTAATTTTTGAAAATGTTTTCAAAAGAAAATTAACATGAAAGTCTAATTTAAAAAATCAAAACTTGTTACTTGTCCTTGGTAAAACGGATCTTCTAAACATTGGTTATTGTTTCTTTTAAGTTTTTTTTACTGTCTTATGGAAAACTCACAATTTGTTAATTTTGAAATATTTTTCCTAATCTTTTTTGTTTAATTAGGCGCAAATATATTGTTTTTTTTTGCAATACAAAATTTCCTTTAAATTCTAAATGCTTTTTTTATGTCGATCATTTCGAGATTTCTGGATATTTGTTATAGGAATAGCCTCGGTAAGTGGCGAGTGGTCTAAATTAAAAAATATTTTTTTATACAATTTCGTAGATAATACAAAATATTAGCAATTATTTTCATTGTTTATTATGAAATTTCAGGAATTTCTCATATGACTGTAAATTAACAATTGAAAAATCTCATGAAAAATGTATTAAGAACCGAATATTTTTAAACAAATTCTTAAATTGTCATTAAATATTTTCAAGAAATATAAAACAAATTTACTGAAATCTACATGATTTGTTTAGATTTCTAAAATATATCACGAGCTTGGCGGTCTTATTTATTTAAATTAAAACAGTTTAATTTTAAATATTTTAAAATGTGAAGATGTTCATAGTACTAAACGAAACGTCAAACAAACAAACAGATTTTAATATATTTAGAATTGAAATTTAAATAAATATAAGACCGTCAATCTCGTGAAATATTTTGAAAATCTAAACAAATCATGTAAATTTGTCTCATATTTCTTGAAAATATTTAATGACAATCGATCGATAAGTAAACTATTCTTATAAGGTAGTCGGCCCAGAACCCGTCACCTTAAGAATTTTTTTTACTTAACACGGTGGCAAAATTAGACGCAAAACCAAAATCCGCAAAAACTTATTTTTTTGTGTACATTTTTTTTTTAAATTTAGTTTTAACCTATTAATCCTTAAATATTTTTTAAATAGTTTTAAAAATATAAACACAGTCAATTGGCCCAGTATCCGTCACCAAAATAATGAGTGCATGAGTAACCGTCATTGACTGCACCAGTATCCGTCATTATTCGATCATTTTATGGTGTTAAAAGTATGGTAAACGATATAAAATAAGATTTTTGAACAATGTTTCACGAAAAAAA
>JANSTW010093335.1:0-18494 GCA_027564275.1 Diadocidia ferruginosa | reverse complement strand
GTATCGGAATTTTAATCTCGTCTCGATATCGATAATATCGAGTTTCATAATCGGGCCTCTGCTTGCAGATGCTATCCGTATACCGTGGCAATCAGCGTGTATACGAAGATTCTCATAAAAGAACTCAACATTATTTCACTCTTTTAATCAAATCAAAGGAAACTAAAGTTTTTCTTAAGTTAACAACCGCATTGTAATTAGCTTTAAGATATTTTTGAATAAAATTATTATTATTATACAATCCTCAATCAAACGAATTTATTGAGTGTGGCCACCGTTCTGTCACGACAGTATGGACTGGGTTCGAACATTGCAAACTGTCTTATTGGGGTTACGAACAGCGTTCAGAGAAAACGTCAACACCACCTTCGCTGAAATGTTTTACGGATACCGGGTAATTTCATTAGTCCAACTAAGTAATTTGCAATCGTCACAAAGAGATTTTGTCAATACATTAACAGATCAAATATCTCACTTATCACCATGCCCTCTTTCAAGACATTCGAAATACAAATGTATTTCATTTAAAGGATCTGGCGACCGCACGCTTTCGTGCGTATTGATTCTTTCCGTACACCGTGGCAATCATCGTATACAAAGGTTCTTAAGAAAGAGCTGAAAATTATTTAACTCTTTTAATCAAATCAAAGGAAACCAACGTTACTCTTCGGCATTTAAAATCACTTTTTCAAGATGATTCCAAAATTTTGCCATCAACATCCGATTTTATTGCCAACCAACGAAGATTTCATAATTTTGGACAAACAAAAACCAAAACTACAAAACGTGTTTCATTCACCCCAATTCCAATCATATTTTCATCACCACCAAAAGTGGTAGAATTGAATTAAAAAAACCATCAACATAAAATTTTCGTTCACGTTTTCGCAAAAAAAAAAATCCTCTAAATTCCAAGATAATTAAAGATTTGTTCATATGAAACAGACTTCATGTTAAAGAAAATCAAAGTCAAGTGTCCTATATCAATTTATATAATGTTATTGGCGTTGCACTGCCTTTCGTATGCTGATTTAAAATTAAATCCCGTTACGACTTCAAAACGTGACAACAGACATACACGTGGGAGATTTTTTCTCTATATAGACAGCGTATCAGACAAGGAAGATGAAAACGTATTCGTATATTTATACGTAATCATATCTAATAGTGCAGATATACAACAACAAAAATCAGCTTCGAGATTCGCTAGTTCTTATATACGCTGCAAATAAAATCTGTGTTAAAAATTGATAAATAAAAAAAAAATTAAACCCGGTCTGTTAATTTTATAATAGACACTCTACCAAAATTTAATATCAATATTACAATGATGGGTTTTCATTGATTTACTTTGGTTATGCTAAATATTTTCCTTGGGTCATATTATTTATATGTATTTTTATAAGAGATATATATCATAATGACATCCAAAAATTCCCAAGAAATATCGTTGTTCTCATATACATATGTGGTTAGAATAAGTACCAATCAAGATAAGAATACATGTTGCACAATTGCCACTCCAGCGTAGTGTAGATTATGCAAACATATAAAGTCATCAATATTTTCTTATCGTGAATTCTATATAGATATAGTTAACCATGTACATATAATATGACCTGAATTTGAATAAAATATCAAATAATATTTAATTCCCTCTATGATATTCATGTATACTATTCAGAGTATGTGTACGTAACAACTTCTATATAGTAAATATTTAAACAAATGTTAAGTGGATATGTATAAAATATTATGATGACATAGTACATACAGTTAAAATCTCTGTTTCAAACTATATATTTTGGATCAAACTCAATACTAAACACTTCATTTAAATGGATATTTTAAAATAAATTAGATATAATATATGCCTGGCAGGATTTAACAAAGTCAGTGGTGAGTTGACTATGGGAGCTGCAGGGGAAGCTCTGTTGTAGGAGAAAGATTGAACTGAAATTATCGGATATATTTTCTTATGAAACTTCATAGAGAAAACTAACAATTAGGAAAAAAGAATTATTTTATCGACCGAAATTTATATTGAAAACTTGAATTATTGGACTTGCGGTCGTTGGGGAAAGGGATCTATTATTTCAATTTATTGAATAAATTTTTCAAAACTAACAATATTTCATCAAATTATGATTATTTACTATATGAAATAAACCGTCATCAGCTAAGGAATAAGAACATATGGCCTCAGCGAATTACAAAATCGGATAGAATAAAAGTAATTTATGTGAAAAAAAAAAAACAAATAGTAACACAGCAAAAATACGGAAAACACGCAAGACCCAAAACTGCAACAAGTCATCAGCGACAATCAGCCAGTACGAATGAATACCAAATATTCCCGTCTAAACGTTCCCAACATGCCGATACGCTTAATGCAAACCGGAGGAGAATTCCAAGCAGTGATACTATGAATCATTGGAAAGCGCTGCAAGTTTGTCGTTACACGCTATGGCAAATGTAAATTGAATTTTCTATTTGATGGGCGAAACGATACTTAAAATAATCGAAGATTAAACGATATCGGAAAAGATCAAGAGACTCATAACGACGTAGTCCAAACGCATACCTAATACAGGCATTATAAAAACGTTCGATAACTTACCTGGAAAAGACATCCAAATTCAAAGAAAACACAACATCACCATAATTATTACTAATGATTTCACCAGACAACATCTATAGTATTGAGATAGATAGTTAGATATATCTACTCACCGTAAAAAAATTGGGTATAATATCATTTTGTCAATATTAGCAGAAAAAACAGATGATTTCTTCGAGAAAATTATGGCGGTAGATTTAACTGAGTTTATTGAGAGAACATTTGACTCAGACCATATATGTACGTTGTACAAATCATTATTTATTTTAGAGATGCAATCGGAAATATTTCCAATATTCGATGACAAATACAGTTGCACATTATCAGTGAAATTGTGACATTCAGTATGATCAAACACAGTGGGTAAATCATTTATAAATAATAATAGAAAGAGAAGCGGTCCCAAAACAGAGCCATGGGGTACACCTGAAAATATTTAAATTAGATGTTATCACATCATCAATAGACAGACACTGTGAATATTCACTTAAATAATTTGCAATAAACTTTGCACTACTGATGAAAAATGACTTTTTACTAAGCTTACGTTACCAAATCGAATGTTTTACAGAATCAAAAGCTTTTGATAAATCCGATAAGGTCATTATGATTACACGCTTTTGATCAAATTGAAATGTAGTTATATCTTCACATATTTTTATAAGAGCACAGGACATATTATATAAGAAGTTTGAAAACCAGATCATCAGCGAAAATATGACATGCAGATTGTTCCAGCACAGTGGGTAAATCATTTATAATGTATAAATAAAAGAAAGAGAAGCGGTCCCAAAACAGAGCCATGGGGCACACCTGAGAAAATATTTAAATTAGTAGATATCACATCATCAAAAGACAGACCCTGCTCGTTCAGTCAAATAACTTGTAATAAACTTTACAACTACTGATGAAAAATTACTTTACTAAGCTTACGACTTAAAATAAAAAAAATTAACCCGGCAGATATGAAATTATCATGCATAGCAATATGCATCATAATTACATACAAAAAACTCAATATAAAATCGAATGTTGTGCAGAGTCAAAAGCTTTTGAAAAATTCAATTATTTTTTTATGGTTCCACGTTTTTGATCTAATTGACGTGTAATATCATCACAGATTTTTTTTACAAGAGCAGAAGACGTACTATAAGATTTTTTTTTTAACAAATGCATTTGATTCCTAATAAGAATTTCGAAGACCTTCTATAAAACTGGTAGAACACTAATTGGTCGAAAGTCTTAAAGATCATATTTTCATGACTTTTTTTCCATATTAAGGGAAAACTAGATGTCAGTAAGCATAAATTGAATATGTGGGTATAAGAAACGGATGTATACAAAGAATATGATAAACATTTCTACTGAAAACTACACGATTTGATTAACAATTTATTTTCAATTCCATATTAAATTCAAATAAATTATATAACAAATTTCTTAATTTTTGTCAATTAAAATTTCAAAATATTAAAAAAAAACTCATTAAATTATTAATTTTAGGACTAATATTACGGCACGTTTTTGCTTAATATGCTGTCTATTCGAAAAAAAATCTACCGCTCGCCACTGATATATTTATATACTTGTCATAATACGCTTACTATTATCATTATGTTTTTATATGTAGAAAGATACAATGCTATTATGCAGCAGTTCTTGAAAATTACTACAGAATTGTGTAAATTATCATTTTTTTTAAAATTTGATATTAAAACAATAAAGCGGCATTTTTCTATATATACCTTTATAATTTTAAAACCAAACTTGTAATAAAACGACAATTTAAAAAATAATTTTAGTTTCTAAAAAAGGAAACCGAATTTTAAAAACATAATTTTTATCACATTTGCAAATGATTCTATATTTTATATGCAAATTTAAACTGCTAAGCCTTGGTTATTTGGGCAATAATAATAATAGTAATGCATATACAATTGCAAGTATTTTCCTATTTATAAAAAAAAAATGATTTAGTTGCCTTTAAGCAAATAATATTATTCATAATAATATTTAGCACTATATACTATATAGCTATGGGTTAAAGCTCTTATTTATTTGTATATAAAATTTAACTTGCAACATCATAAATTTATCAAACTAACCAGATATGCAAATAACAACAATAATAATAATAAGTATATAAATAATGAACAGAAAGTCGAGCAGAAATTGTATTATGTATCAATTGCATCAAATATATACTTTTAGGTTTTATCAGTGGCAGCTGGTAATAGCAAAATCCAACTTCTTGCTTGGTAGTAAATTAGTAATATCATTTTATTAGAACCATTCGATTTTATAATTTGCTTGAGCTATACCTACTTCAATTTCTTAGCCGAATTGAAGGAATACCAATTTAGTACAATCTGGAGAATTTTTATTCAACTCCACTGATGACGGATTAGCCAAGAAATATAGTGCAACTATTGTCGATATAAGTAAAATGGCAGAATTTTGCACACAAAACTGACATCTCATTTTTTTTATCAAATAAGTGTTTAATTAAAAATATTAAAATTATTATCTTCTCAATATATACGAAAGACTTATTAACTGCAGAGGATCACAACTAATGACAATTTTGGTAACCTTTCAAATAACAACAATTCAAATAAAGAGACGATATTTATATAATTTAATCATTGTACTTATAAATCACCATTTAAAACAATATATGATAAATTATTTACGAATTTTAAATCGTGACTTAGTCCCATTCTTCCTTTATGTACCACCGCCCCTGAGTTTGCTGTTTCAAAACTATATACTTAAAAGCAGTGGCGGTCGGCCATACGTGCGATTGGTTCACCGAACGTAACTTCATTTTTAATTATGTATTGACGTTTTTTTGTTACTAAACTAAACCAAAAAAGAATAATTAAATATAAATTTACTTACTAAAATTACCTATAAAAACGAACTGCAGCTGAAAAATCAGAAAAAATTGCATCACATCTCATAATATCATTTATATATACAGCATAAACATTTTTTTGTTATTTACGTTCGTTTCAAAAAACCCACGCAGAAATACTATAAGCATTATATCCATCCGCAGGTATATACTTTTTATAGTACTTATGTGTGTATAATATGGTGAGTGTCGTTCTCTTTAAAAAACGAACAAAATTGAAGATATGAGCGATGCATCAGAATGATTGTTGTTTGTGTATATACCCCATAAACAAATAGCGGCTAGATAGTCGCTATAGGCATTTTTAAACTAGAATATTGCTGCTGTATATTGGCAATATAGCTACTATATAGCAGCGATAATCGACTAGTTTTTGTCAATGTTTAAAATGAATGAATACGTTTGCGTAGTCATCGTTTTAGTTTCTGAGTAGCTTAACTATCAATGCTTTAAAGTAATAAATTTATAATTTTTTACAATTTTGTAATTTAGATAATTAATAATTAGATATAAACGTATAGTTTTGAAAATAAATTTTTACTGTAATACAATAATAAATAAAATATAGTTGCAATATTTATTACCTGGCTTGTTTCAGCATAGAAGTAATTGATTGACAAGTATTGATGTGTAGTTTTCTGCAAATTTAGTTAGTTTTATTTATTAATTTAACAGAATTCTTTTCAAAAATCGGCTTTGGCTCGATTTTTTTATTTTTTTCTCATTATTTTATTGATTTGAATTTACTATTTAGTCTATGCGGTTGCGATTTTTAAGAAATTAAATTATAACCGAACGTAATGCTAAAATCTCACCGCACGTCACTGGTATTTTGGTATATTTTATAGCCATATACTAAATTAATAGTCAGCATTTATAGTAGTGGTTATCGTCATTGCTCTGTGCTGCGGTCTGGTTGGGAATTTTTCGCAACTTTACTTCATTTGAAGGAATGCCTGTTTGGCATGAACTGGAGAGTGTTATCCATTTTCACTGATGATGGGTAAGCCTAGAAATAGTGAAACTGTTAACGGTATATGAGCAAAAACGCCTTTTAAAAGGCTTTGGCGAATAGCTATAGTATTGCAAACATATTCACTTTTCGTTGACCGATAGCCGCATGTTTCTAAATTTTGAAATTTGTTACCATTCACGGTCCAACAAAGTAAATATCTTATTATATATACTATATAGTATATATATCAGTGCCGAATCTTCCATAGAAGCAAGGAAAGCCTTGCTTCCCAAATGCTTTAAAAAAAAAAACCGAACACACATACTAACGATCGATATACAACCTGATTATACAAAAATCAAAGTATTTTATAAGAAGGAAACTTATCGGATTAAATGCTTCCAATCATATATGACTCTTTACCAATGTATTCTGTAAATTCTTCATAGGACATTTTAGCTTGTATTAAAATTATATAAGATTTATTTTTTTTTTACTTTGTAATAAAATAAGTATAAGTTGAATGAAACATTGAAACCATAGTTTTTGGAAGCAACAATGGTATGAGTTATATACAGAAACATTTAAATACGTTGAATTGTTTCGATTTGTTTTTACAATCTATAGCTAGTAGAATATACATATTATATTTAATTTAATAATTGCTTAAAGTTTTGTAAAAAACAATTGCAATTGCATGAAGGACTTAATTTGTATTGAAAATGTCTTGAGTCTCGTATACTGTATAAGTGTATACAACAATTTTCAGTATTGCTTCCCCTGCCTTAAATCTCACTCTTCGGCACTGATATATATTATATACATTATACATATCATTTTGATTAATTATAATTGCAATAATATTTTTGATGTGTAATACATATTTACATTTTCATTATATTTTCATAAAATGCGTCACAACACATTGAAGCATAATAACTGGTATACAACATTGTTCATAAAAAAATAATTAATTAAATTTTGCATTATATTTTATTTATTCAAATGTAAAAATGTAAAAATAACCTTTAATTTCCAATTAGTATTCAACAATTTTTTTCTTTTATATTTTTTTTGTTCACAGGATAGAAAATATAGTGTGTAATATATATATATATATATATATATATAAATATATATATAGCAGTGCCGAAGCGTGAGACTTAAGGCATGGGAAGCAAAACTAAAAATTGTTTTAGGGTATTAGCTATACCTACACACAAAACATCTTCAATACAAATCCTTTCCTTGATGCGATTGGAAATTTTCGTCACAAAACTACATAAACAAAAGCTATAGATTGAAAAAAAATATTTCTTTTTAAATGGAACTTATGCCATTGCTTCCGAAAACTATCGTTTCAATGTTTCAACGTATGTTTTAAAACATAGGAAAAAAATTTTGTATTAAGGGAACTTACTTATTCTTTGCTTCTAATCATTTATATATTATTAGTACACGTTTTTTTTCTATGAAGAATGACAGAATACATAAGTAACCCGCGTATAGTATTGGTTCACGTTTGCTTTTGTTTTTCTTTTTTCATATTTCTATACCTAATGGGTTGCGTTCTGAAACTAAAGAATATTTGTTTAATATTGCTTCTTTAACATGGATAACATTGACAGATTTTACTGTGAATGCTTATTTAACTGACATTGTCTGTATCTGAACGCAATGCTGTCAGTTTTTTCGCTTATTAAGCTAAATTTTAGTTTAGGAACTGCCCTGCGCTATAGTTCAGAAAAATTTATGAACTAATTCTGAAATTTCCTGAAATTGTCTAAGCGGGAAAGAAAGAGTTTATAAAGGACTGGCAGCAAACGTACCGATTATATCAGTTAACTTCGTGTAAACGCCATAGTTCATATTTATATATTATTGTGTGTATGTAGATCGTTAGTTCCAAGTAATTTTTGCAAAAATAAAGGGAACTGGGAAGCAATGCTTCCCTTGCTTCTATGGAATATTCGGCACTGATATATAGGTATGCTACTCATATACTCACAAAATTAAATATACCATGACCAACATTAGTATAGGCTAAAAGCTAGGAATATCTAAGTATATGCGTCAGTGATCAAAAAATATTATTTGTCATATGCATTTTATATGATATGTTTGTTTTTTATAATGTTTTTATTCAAAATAAATAGTTTTGTACATTAAATATAATTTAATATTTTGTATTATTTGAAGCATCAAAAGCATATAAACCATAAAGTGCTAAAATTGTGGTAAAAGTTTCAACTTAAAGGTAAACAAAATATATATTAAAAAAGTGTTTTCAAGATTCTGAATTTTTTTAAACAATTTTTTTGCAAGTGATGTGGAACTAAATAATTAAAAAATATTAATATATAATGCACCCGTATTACAGGTCAATTGAATTATTCTATTTTATCAAATCTATAAAATGTGTAACTAAATATTATATCTTTTCTTTGGTATTATTATATATTTCTAATATAGCGCGTATTTGTTGTGTTGTATAAAGTGTAAATCAAGAATTTGTAAAATGTGTTAAATATTTAAAAAAGGAGCCATCAAAAAGCGATACGGACAGTTAGATCAGTACCTAGTTAGTATAAATTAAAAAAAAAACACTAACATTTAAATTCAAAAGTGGAAAATAAGACTAGAATTTAGTCAAACAAACTATTGGACTATTGGTTTATTTATGTTAAACGGTCAAACATTTTAAATATATTGAATCCTATCAAAAAATCAAGTTCATAAAATATATATGGTCAGTATTTAAAAATATTTAAATTAGATAATTAATATCTATATAAAAATGTTGTATTATCGAAGAAGAGTATTTTTTGAATAAAGCTTCGACGTATCTTAATAAATAAATCGATCACAAGGGTTCATACTAAAAAAATACTTGATGATTGATAAATTAAATCAATAACAAACTCTTTCTAAAAACAGTTTTCCTCATAAAATGTATATATTTTGTATGAAAATCAAAGTAGAAGAAAATATTTTTCAATCACTTCTGCCGATCATAGTGTGTGTAAAAAATTCTGTATTATAGCCTGTATTAATGTGGGTCATGGCCTAACCCTATAGTACAATATATACTTATGCCCTTGTGTTAGAATTGCAACGGCTATAAAAAAAATATTTTGTAGAGTTTCTTTGGTAACCGAATACTTGTTTTTATTAAAATTAAACAATCCATTTACTGTAAAAAAAATATAATATCCTTATTTGCTTTGCTTCAATATAACAACAACCGTCATGAATTCAGCCGAGGATATTGCGTAAGTTTAATTTATTAATATATTGAATTAAAAAATGTAAACTATTTTTTAATAAAAGATGGATAAAACATACAGAAGTTCGTTTTGCATCATTTATCGGCCAAAATACCTTGGCAGTTGGATATGAGAATATCATAAATTTTTTAAACATTAAAACTGGCAGTGAATTATATTATCGAGCAGGTGGTAGTAGCTGTGTTAAAGACATTGGCGATGGTATATCCTGTTTAGCATGTCACATTTTCTATGATATATTTGCATATGCTGAACTGTGCTCGCAACCTCGAATTTTCATCTATTCCTTTCCGAAATTTCGTCACATTGGAACATTGAAAAGTATGATTTTAAATTATTTTTTATATAATTTTCTTGATAAATTGCAGACTCTCTTGAAAAGTACATAATTAAAAATAATAATTTAAAAATATTTGTCATGCAGAACAAAATTCAGAACGATATCTGGCCATCGAATTTTCCGAAACCGAACATCTGATAGCGTTGACAAGTTTGCCGTCTTATTTAATTGAAATATGGAACTGGCGAACGGGAAAATTGTTGGCCGTTCAATCAACTGAATTGTACTCAGATATTCAAATATTAAAGTTAGTTTTTTCTGTTATTATAGATTTGTAAATTTTTTTTAAATTATTTTAAATAATTAGAGTTAGTCGATCGTTGCCATTGACCTGTACTCAACTGGCCATTTCCGATGGCAGGCTAATATTTTGGGAAATTTACGTTTCAGTTGATACAGCATCGTTGATTCGAAGAACTGTTAAAATTCCCATTAATGAGAGTGTCACTAATCAAAAATTTGATATAACTTATTCGATTGATGGCACTTTGTTCGTAGTCAATAAATTTGGAACAGTTTGGCATGTAAGTTATTTGCTAAATTTGTTTCTTTAAAATCAATAATTTCGGATAATTTAAAAAATCCATATAGATAAATCCAGCATCAAACAAAATTAATGAAATTATCAAATATACTGCTGAACAAGATGCCACTTCATTAATTTCTTTAATTACACTGTATAAAAATGGTTTAATTGTTATTGGCCCGGATTCGGGATCCGTTAAGGTAAAAGTGTAAAACTAAACGCTAATAATTTCTAATCTATTTTTTAAAAAATCTTTAAAGTTTTTCAAGAAAAACGGAAATTTGTGGTGCGAAATTTGGACGCTTTTGCAGTCAAATTTTAAAATAATATCATTGGTCAGTTATGGCCAGGATAAGCTAGTTGCAATTACTGAAAACGGAATAATCGTAAATGTGGAAGAGGAATCGGAAACTGTTAGCAAGCTGAGTATTGTGAAAAAATGTGACAGGTGATAAATTTCTGTTTAGAATTATTTGAAATTAATGTCCAACCTATAGATCCTTTAAATTCTTTACCATCGTCAATCCGGCCGCTGAGTATATGGTAACAATAAACCAATTTGATGAACTAAATTTACTGTCTCTGGAAAGTGGAAATCAGGCAATTTTCTTTAAATCAGTTAAAGTTTTGTGAAATTTATATTTGTTTTTAAAGATTTCTTCAGTTAACACCCCAAAAGTATCCTGCATTCTGGCTCACCCTCTCCTTCCAGTTGTGGCTCTGGGACACAATGATGGAACAGTTCATTTATTGTCCATCTATGATATTCAGAATTTAAAAATTTTAACAAAATTTTATATAACAACTTTTCTAATTCGATATATGAAATTCAGTGAGAGTGGAACAACTTTAATTGTCGTTGATGAAAATAGTGACATTTTTGTGATTAGAGTGAGTTGTTTATTTAACCTATGTATTAAACCAGAGTAACTTATTGTGCAACTTTTTTTCTTATAGATATAGAATATATAGCTTGATTTTTACATTTATAGATCCTCGAACTTGTAGTTTTACTTAGACTAATATACAGCAGAAAGTACGACCGATTTGTGTACAAAATTGTAAAATGTTTGTCGAACTTTTTGTGTCAAGTAATTTTTTCGGTCGAACTTAGCGCTTACATTAGCGTAAAGACCTAAAATTGAAGCTAAAAGGAAAAAAGTTGCGCAACAACTTTCTCTAGTGTAGCACATAGGTAAAAAAAATATTTTGCATAATTGTTTCCTCATATTCAGGGCAGCATTGGTCAAACTATGAAAATTACAAATCATATAATATTGGATTGGGATTTATTTAGTCTAACAATAAATGAAGTGGATTTAATTGTCTATATAAATGCTTTGTCATTACCGAAATTGTCAATAAAATCTCAGAATGATCAGGAACAGGACATTTACTACAGCAATCAGATGCTGCAAATTCAATTAAAAAGGGATAACTCAACAGAAATACAAATCGTTAATTTACCAAAAAATTACGTTTCAATAGAACCGTTGAATAAAACGAAATTAATTGCCATACCGTATTTATGCAAAACGTTTGATATTTTTGATATTGATCGAACAAATCCGGAACTAATATGCAATTTATTGAAAACTGTTCAAACGCCACACAATTTAAATTATTTTCAGATGAAAAGTTATGAGGACTTCATAATTAGTTGGAGTATTGATGGAGCCGTTTTTCTGTGGAACGCAAATCCATTAGAGACTGTAGAAAATTATCAGGCTCACAGTCAGTATTTACTTGGTGTTAAAGATGTTGTGTGTGATCCATTTAAAAGGTGAGATAACATATATTTTTTTTTTAAATAAACGTATATCTATTGATAATAATAATTTAATTAAACATTTTAATTTAGTCATGACATGAATTCTTGGGTGCTATACCCAGAGAATTAACCCCCAATTTTTGTATCCTCAGAAATAACACCCGGCGAAATAACCCGCGAAAGAAATAACACCTAAATATTTGTTTTATTTTTAAAATATAAAAAATATAAATATAAAAAAAATATTTGGGTGTAATTTCTTTCGGGGGTTAATTTGTCGGGTGTTATTTCTGAAGAAAACAAAACTTGGGGGTTCATTCCTTAGGTTTTATTTCATATCTCCAATTTAGTTTGTGGTTTACATTTTAAATTAGATTGATATTTTGGTTGATTCTTCCTTTCAGATACATTGTATCCCTTGGAAATAGTCTCACTTTGTTGTGCATTAAGTTAAAACGAACTAATGGAGAATCAACAAATAAATTACAAATCAAATCATTTGAATCATTTTTTGCACAAAAAACTATAGGTTTCGAACCTATTGGGCAAGATAAAGGTATAATATATCCGACAAGTTCTTAAGACATAAAAAAAATATTATTTGCATAGGTAAAACTTGGGTACAAATTGAGGCTGATAAGGTGCAACGACTAGAACGTCAAATTTATCTTAAAGAGCGCGAAGATATTTTGGAAAAAGTTAACATTTTGAAAGAAAACCTCAAAGTGCTCATTGATAGTAACGGTCAGTGCGAACCGGAAGAGAAACTCTCGATTAACGAGTTTAATTTAGATGTAAATGGGTGTCAACAATTATTTGACTTGGCTCGCCTTGAGCGCGAAAATGAAGAGAAGGATATTCAGGAAAATTGTATTGAACAAAATCGAATTACCGATTGGATCAAAGCGAACACGTGGAATCTTATGGACGTTAAAGGTGCTCGTTTGAGAGGAATCTTTACTAAATTAAATGTCGAAAATTATGCACTGATAAAAATGAAAACAAATCTGCAAGATGACCTGGACAAAATAGTTGCTCTGAGATCGTCCGAACAAATTGTAAGCGAAAATGATGTTTTTGAACCATGGCAAATAGTTGATACAAATAGTATGAATTTGATGATAAGTCATTTACCTGGTTACACAAAAGAGACGAAAAATTCGAATGTTCTGGAGAACAAATATTCGTTAACCGGCAGCAGTAGCCATTTGTACATAAAACCATTTCCGTATCGCTATAATCAAATGGAAGTGGTAACCTATCAACAAATGATATCGGAGAATATTATGGGATTTGTAAACTTTTAGAAATTACTTATTTTTTTAAATCTTTAAAAACATATTTTTTAGCATGACACGTTAGAGTTGAGAAAATATTTCAACAAAATATTCGATAAAATGATGGCAACTAAAGACTACGAAATGAATTTGGTCAAGAAGCGTAACGCACGACTGCGATACATTCAAGACGAACTGAATAAATTGGAAAAACTAAAAAAATCCAATGTTATTTACGCGAAAGTGATCATTGATCCACAATATGAGCCAGATGAACAGCCAAAAAATATTGTTAAGGTTTAAATTTAGATTTATTTTTTATTTAGAGTACTTTAAATTTTTTGCTGTTAGGTCGAAGATGATGAAATATCTGTTTCACCATATATTTCACCATCCGAACAGAAGATTCTAGACGACAAAGCTGCTGATGAAGAACGTCGTCGTTTAGAGTTATTAGCCGACGATTTTCGTGATAGGGCTTTGGTTAAAATGATGGACGGAGTTCTGGAAATACATTGGGAAGATGAAATCAAAAAATCACCACCCCTTCCATTGTGCATGTGCAGCAAAAAAGACCCGAAAGACTATACTGTTGAGGATCTAAATGAAATTCAACATTACGAAATGCAAGTTAAGACTTTGGAAATGGAGAGAGCGAAATATGGGAAAATGTTGATGGAAGAAAAATTGAGAATTGAGGCTACACTTGAAGAGCAAATTCAAAGATTTAATTTTAAAGTAGGTGAAACACTTTTGCAAAAAATGCGCATTGAATTTGCAATATCATGTGAGGATTTAAAGTTGCTAAGAAATGAATTGTATAATTTTCAACGGTTACAGTTGTTGCGGAAAGAGAAACAGATTCAGTAATAAGTTCAAAAACTCATTTGATATAATTTTCTATAAAATTTCTTTTTACAGTTTTGAAATGAAGGAACTAAGACAAGAAATTGACGGATTAACAAAATTGTTAAACACTTTAGAAGAATTATATTTAAATTGTAAAGCTAAATATGAGGAGCTCTCAGCAAGAGACCGTCTCTATGATAAACAATTTAAAACGACTTTTTCTGAATATGCAGCCCAAGCGGTTGTAGATCAAGCATCAAGAGTCTATAAGTAAGAATTTCATAATATTTTGTTAATCTTAATAAATAAATGTATTTAGACGACGTCCAAAATGGCAAATGCGTGCCTGGCAAACCGGTGCTATTCTGCAGGATATGGCAAAACGGGTTAATTTAGCCGATACCAGTGAAACGGGACCGCCATTACCCGAAGAATGTTTCACCTATTTACATTTATTGGATCAAATTGAAAAATTTTCCAATGCACCAAACCTAATGGATCAACATTTGTGGCAAATATTATGTAAAATGCGACGATCAAATGTTGAATTGGAGTTTCGTGTTAAGAGTTATGGAGCATTGATGGCCGAATCTGAGGCAACGGTTAATGCTTTTTCGAAGGAAATAAATCTAAAGAAACTGAAATTGACACAATACGATAAGAAATTGGAAGAGCTGAAAGAAAAACAAGTTGTTATTTATTATTTTATTTTTTTAGCTGTTGAAATATTTTTTTTTAATTTGTTTAATTTTTTATATAAAAATATTTATTTTTATCAAACCAAACATTTTGTTCTTAAAATTTACTAACATAAATTAAATAAAAAAAAATGTAATTTAAATTAATTCTTCTTGTTTAAATAAATATAACTATTTTAAAATTGAAATTTCTATTTCAGAGTCAACATTTAATTAATCGTAGCGTACAGTTGTGCGTTAAACGTGGCATTGTTGAAATTCCTCTATCTGGTCGAATTTCTGATTTTCATAATTCCATTTTGTTACATTCATCGGATGTCTTTGACATAAATGAAATTATAAAGGTTTGAAACATTTAATTTTCTCAAGATTAACAAAATATATCATTACGATCATTTGTTTAGAAAGCTGGTATGATAAAATTAAAAACCATGGAAAATGCGGCAATATTTCGTCGGAAAATCATCTACAAAGAATGGGAACACAAAGTGTTGCGTACGAAAATTAAAGATAAGAAAAATCTGATTCTTTTAATTGAAAAGTGCAAGGTTCTTGTTTCTTTTTTTTTAATAAACTATATTATTTAATTTTGAAAAATTAGATAACAAAAGAGGTGCAAACATACCTAAAACGAAAGCAACTGAAACTACCATCTGCAGCTGAAGATAATGACGGAACGTCCGAGTCGGAAGGGCTTGCGGCCACAACAAAATCATTGGAAAATATGTGTTCTGAAATGTTTGTATATAAATTATAATCTTAATTTAATTTAATATAAATTATTATCTACAGAATTAAAAAAATCGAAGCAAATGAAGACTTAATTTGTAAGCAAAAAATTCAAAATTTTAATTTGGATAGAAATATTCAAAACTTAAATTTATATGTTTCGGAACAAAATCAATTGCGCGACATTGATTTAGAGGAAGAGGAAATTAAACGGAAAAAAGAAAGGTTTATAATTTGTTTTTATTGTAAATTATTAAAATATTAATAATTTTTTTTTTATAGAATGCATATGATGGTCGAACGATCACGTCTAGTAAAAAAGGTTCAACAACAGCATGGAAAAATTTTAGAGCTAACAACAATGTTAGAACTACAAAGATTACGCACTTATCCGACGTTAAATTTGAATGCATCACTATCGACTGGTGGAAAGTGATGTTAAGACTCACTTACATTTTTTTTTAATATAAATGATTTAAAATATATAATAAAATTACACTAAGCGAGTTTCATAACACATTACACTTTTCGGTACTTACTTCCGTTTTTCTTTTACTATTGTATATACATACAAAAAAATCCATATGGATATATGGATATTACATGTAAATAGTACAAGCTTTAATTTAAGTCAAAAGCGTCAAATTGCGCTGATTCAGACAAATTAAACAAGAAAAAGTGTCCTTGCGTCCGTCCGCAAAATATCAGACACATAAATGTTTTACACCAGTGGACGGATTTGGCTAAAATTTAGTGGGGGTGAGTTTTAGTGCTCCCATACTCTGGGATTGTATTTAGGTTTGTAGCTCCAAGGGGAGGGGAGTTCTTTTTCGGTATTTAAGATCAAAGCAAGGTATTTAGATATTAAAGATGGCGGCGGTAACTTTGACAGTTGGTGTACTTTAATTTTGGTGCTTTTGCTTTGTAAAATGTCAGAATTAAGAAATTTTCTTGGTTATAAATATCGAACAAATTAATTAATTATAGGTGGACGTTTTGACAGTTAATGTATGGCGAGTATATGAAATTAGGTATGGAGTTTCAGTGATTCTCTGAATTATTGCTTTGCAAAATGTCATTTTATTAGAAAGTAAAGATGGCAGCGAGTATTTTGGTAGTTATTATACGAGATTTTTTTTAATAATGTATGGATTTCAATCATTTTGACGGAAAATAAAGATAGATGTATACATTTTGACATTTAAATAAAAAACATAAGATGTAATAATAAATTGAATACATTTTTTAAATCAATAATATAAGTATAATATTTGGAACGGAAATGATTTTTTATTTTTTTAATGTTTTTATTATTAATTTAATTACTTATATATAATATATATGTAGGCAAGTAGCTATTTTTTACAAATAATATGTTGCAATGCATTATATTATTATTATATAAATTATATAATCGCAGCATAAGTATATATGTATATAGAATTAGAGTATAGACAATAGCCATATTATAAGTTTTTATTTACAAATTATCTTTAATCACTATATATGAAGTAATATTATTAAATTATTTCTTGGTTCTTTTTTTATATTTTAGTTTATATAAAATTTTTGGACAAATAAAATTTCAATTGTACTTAGGGCAATTCCAGCGTTATGCACCTCACTTTCGTAAAATTTTAAACATCAGCCGTTTAATACCTATATGATGGCATTTTATAATCTATAAAATTTTATATACTTATTTATACCTAATATTATTTGATATCAATGTATTCAACATAAATTAAATAAACCAAAACATTTAACTCTTTTTTTAATTCTCACGCTCCAATGAACAATTGAAATTGACTATTGAGGTAAATATATTTTTAAATATTAAAAAAACAGATTTTTATAAAATATTTTTGTTTGTACACAAACTATCGCGTTGCGTCGCAACATCCGTCGAGGCAATTATATATATTATGTTACACACGTGTATATAATTATATATTGCATTCAATTGGGGGACTAAAATTTCATTCATAAACCGTGATAAACCGCGTATAAAATACATAACAGGTATATTATATCTCATTAAATTTTAAAACATGTTACAAAGATGTGGAATAGCGTTTCTTGAAATTAGGGTATCGATATATAGTTATAATATGACTAATACTGTACTTAATATAATAATAGCAAATATAATGGAAATATATAGATATGTCTACACAAGAAAATGATAGCTAAAAAAAGCTTCCACGGATAAACATATCGCTATAGTTTATGTCACGTGCTACGTAAAAAAACTAGCGGCACAACAGCCGTGTCGAAATATCTATATTTCCATTATCTTTGATTATAGCATACAATAAATAAATTAAATAATATAAAAATAAATCCCGCTTCGAATTAGCAGACTTATTGTCTCTATAGATAAAATATTCCTGAAATACTTTGTTTTTTGTAGAGGGTCACAAGTACTTTGCGAAAACGGGCACTCATACATTATTGTCCATTGTGCCCTCCCTCTTTGTGTTAATTAACCTGTTAGGCAGCCAGTCTTTTCGATAAAAGCTAGC
>JANSTW010093224.1:0-18503 GCA_027564275.1 Diadocidia ferruginosa | reverse complement strand
GCTTAGTTGACAAAATAACAACATTTATAAAAATGTTTTACGCTTAACTCTGAGTTTTATTCATTGTTAACTTACTAAAAAAAAATGCTAAAAGAAAAGTCTATTAGTTTAGAAGTTATTTGAGTTTCCCCGTAACTTTACCTTAGTAGTGAGCCCTCTTAAAGCTCTATATATGATCAACAAGATATAGTGCATTTCATTAAAACCAATAGACTACGTTGGATGGGACATGTTCTTCGAATGGAAAGTCACAGGATACCTGCAAATTTTAATCCAGAGGAGTGGAGATGCGGAAAGATGCACTGACAGCTGATTTAAGTAACTCTATATAGTTAATTGGAGAGCGTTGGCGGTGAATAGGTCCACCCGGCGGCAGATGTTAAACGAGGCTCAAACTAACACTCTGTTGTAGGCCAGCTTAAGTATGTGGTGTTATTATACCCAGTATAGGAGAAGTTTTGTTTTCCCTATTATTGATTTTTAGTTCAACTTGTCCTGAAGATCAACTGGATATTTATTTTATATTTATTCTTTTCTAATCGTGAAAACCGAGCTAAAAACATATATATGGTTTGCAATCTGTAAATTTAAAAAGACAGGAAGTTATACATTATTTATTACACTACTCAACACGAATTTTAAACTTAATAGGAGAGTATGAAATTTCGAAAGGTTTATCGATAAGATACACACAAAAATATATATGAACTGGAAAAGTTTGCTTTTTAATTGGGAGACTTAGTACAATCTTTCTTTTTACGTAAGAAATTGTATAGATTTCTAATCAACAGCAAACTTTTTACGGAATATGTGTACTTTTCATGTATTTTAAGGCATATAGTAAATAGAAAATCATAAAATACATTTAAGGACAAAGAGAAAATGTTTTTTTGTTGTGCTGTGTAATGTGTTGTATATTGTATATTATAGAATAATTAGAATTTTCATATACAAAAATGTCCTAATGGAAAAACTGTTATGAATATTTCTATCTATACATTATGCACGATATGGTGAAATCGTTGATTTGAAATAGGTCGCGTTTTAACTATAATATATATAAATTGTTTACATAAGAAGTAAATGTTTACACAATAAAAGACTCGCGTAAAATATATACCTACCTATAATTTTTCTCATTTTTTACATCGCAGCATCCGCCTAATATAATATAAGAAAAGGCAAGAGGTTATATTTGGTTTATTAACATGTGCTATAATGCAAAAATAGAAAATGTTTGTTTTCATTTTGCGGAAATTACTATAAAAAGCAGATTTTCCACGCATATGATTTTCGATATATATACGACTCACGTGTATATGTGAGGTGATTGACATTTTAATTAAATCAACAAAATGTTTAACATATTTCGGCAATAATATTTTAAACTGCTTTAAAAACTATGAAATAGCTTAAATTGATCTAGAATTAGCTTAAAATAGCTAAAAAAAAATAGTTTAAAATACTCTAAAATTGCTGAAAATATCTGTTCCAATATGGAATAACAACTTAAATTTTAAAATCCGAGATATTTCTGTAATCAGAATTCAGAAATAGTATCTAAAATCTAAGCCTTGATTAAAAGATCTGCAACTAATTTTCTTTATGGATTTAAAAAAAACTTGAATATGCCTGGGTGCTTGACCGCCCGCGTGCCAATTAAGTTTTTTGCCCCCTCCCCCCCAGCTACGTATTATGGTCTTTGGAACCCTATATATAGGCAAATCCAATTTTTTTTTTAAATTGTGGAGTGTATCACGAAAAATTTCTCTGTACGATAAAATTTCATTAAATATAAATATATAACTGAATTGGTACAATCTAGATTCTTTTCTGAAGTATTATTTTCAGTTGATTGAAATTTTAAATTAAAATTAATTATTAAAATTTTTGCTAAATGACCGTTTCATTTCAAATCAAATCGTAAAAAAGGAAATATGCGTTTTTCTCCTCGATTATTCTTTTTATATAATTAATATATTACCTAAATCAAAAGATTCGTATTTATATTTGTTGTTCAATATTTGTACAACTTAATTTTATACGAATTTCTTCGGCGTTCTGCCGCCCCAGGAACGGCCCTGCGTGGTGATACCTACCTAATGTAAGTTATTCAAGAAATCAACTGCTAATGACTATATTATATACTGATGCATATTTACAATTTACATAATATAAAACAAAAAACAAAGTGTGGTTGACAAAAAAATATACAAAAATGTCCCTTTTCCCTTTAAAAAAAGTCCTTAAATGTGCGGCAGGCGCAAATATGTTATCGTGTCATTCAATTCGCATTCGCATTTATATATAAAATATATGTGATGATGATGATGACGATGATGATGACGATATATAGAGCGATTTGCAGAAACAACAACAACACATTGCATAAAGGATAAAGGGAAATTAGTGATTTAAAAAGGGTCGTACAGGTTATCCTATATATATATATATATATATATATAGGGCTGTATAATGTATATATTGCTGCTGGACAGGAAATAAGGACATTGACAATATTGACTGAGAGCTGCGTATATATATTTTATACATATAAATGCGAGACAATATAATATTGCACACTATATATTCTCTACAACTATATATACACGTTTATTAAATTCACATTTTAAGGGTTGGTTTTTGCTATTTGGGGTGATTATATTTATGGGTTTTTCTGTAATGCATACAACATAATATACACTGTCTACGCATATTTTATGTTCACATATAATATAAAGAGGACAAAACGCATGTAAATGTTAGAATTTTATTATTCGTATATATTTTTTATTATTAAGTCATAAATGAAATTTTTATTAGTTTTTAATTTGTTTGTGTTTATTTCAAAATTCGTATATTATTATGTACTAATATAGTTATTTGAAAGCCGGTTTATTATTAGAGATAAAATTTAGGTCTAATTGTTATTAAAATTTGAAATAATATGATGTTCCCTTGTGCATATTTTATTCATATTTTATGCTTTCATAAGAAATTAATAGAGAAACATTATATAAATATTAAATAATTGAAAATAAAGAATACATTTTTCACAAAAAATATTTATTTTTAGCTTTCGCCAGAACCATTTCAAAAAAGTGTCTACTCCTATACCGACAAGAGTTGCACTAATTCTAAGCTAATCCGTCATCAGTGGAGATGGATAACACTCTCCAGATAGTGCCTAGAAATAGTGCAACTCTTGTCGGTAAAGGAGTAATATAAAGATACTTTTTTTTAAAGAAAGGAAAAAAGGAAAAAGCTAGAGCCTATAATATTACAAAAGTATTCACTTTTCGTTGACCGAATAGCCTGTTCCTAAATTTTATAAAAAAATATGATGGTGATGATGATCTATAATAGACAATATCTTAACATAAATCATTTCTTTAATATCAATTTGAATTTGTCATTATACAAATTTAAAAAATAGGCTTTCTGCAAGTATAAAACATATAAGTCATCTATACATATATAATATTTTTTATTGCACATTTTTGACACCCTCTCCTCAACCCACTTTAATTTAATAATAATAATCCTAAAAAAATTGATGACATTTACTTTTCTGTATATATAGAACATCAGAGCTCCTTTATAATATTAACTCGCAGATTCAGCACTTTATGCGAGGAGATGTCATTGTTTCCAATTTTAAATAATCCGTGCTTATATACATATATATATAGGAGTACATTGTAATATGTATGTATATATATATTTCCAGAAATTAAGGGTAACGATTTTTTGGCACAAAGAACCGTTTTTTTTGTTTATATGGATCTATATAGAAATATGATTAATGATTTTAATGAAAATTTATTAAGAAGGATTCGTCATTCGATATATAATACTTAAATGAAGTTTACAATAATTTATCTCATTGTTTGAGTTTTATTTTTTGACGAATTGTTGCGGTCGCTACAGCCAGTGTCTGGCAGGTCCGTCTGTCCGCCGTTGTACCGTTATTTCTTTGTCAAAACGGTATATATCCACTCTCAAAGAACCGTTTTCAAGTTATTCCTTTGAAACTTTGACTGAACATTCTTCACGTCATTTTTATGGTCGTATGGAAGCTTGTATTTGTTTATTAAATCTTCCAATTTTTTTTTTTAAAGGATAATTGCCGAAATAGTATAGACTGAATTCGATACTTTTTGGTCAAACTTTCGGTTCCAATGGTGTATAGCTCAAAATCTACTGAATCGATCGTTTTTAAATTTTACAAAATTATAGTGACGTCGAGTTTTTTTTATTCAATTATTAAATTTATTTAAATATGTACCTAATTTTTTTTCCTCAAAAAATCGAGAAAAATTGTCAAACAATTTCCGTTAAGAAAAAACAAATTTTCTTTTATCAATTTTTTTTGTAAACCACTGGAGATAGCTTGAAGAAATTTCGTGCATTTGTTACTTTAAACTTTTTGAATCATTTTCGTATAATATTTATATTATTATTATTATAAAAAAGGTATATTTTTAAAATTAATTTATATTGAACCTAAAAAAACAGAATTTTTCCGAGAATAGGATTGTCCAGAAAAAAAATTATACTATCTCATATGTTTGTACAAATCTTTCCTTACAATTTGTATAAGAAAAAGTATTTAAATTTGATAATATAAGTATATTCTATGACGTGAAAATTAAATTTACAAGCTTTATGCATATATGTATAAAAATCATAAATTATAAATATAATTTAAAAAAAATCGAATGCATCTTTTCATATATTTACATAATTTATATTTATAATATTGAATCAAGAGGAGGAATACCCAGCTTCTCCTTTTTTTCTTTTTTTTTTGTATTTTTGCAACGCAGCTTACACTCTCGCGTAAGCATTTCGCAATAAATAATTTTAAAGAGAAATAAAAAGCAATTCTAAATAATAAAATTCAAGAGAGAATTTATTGTCACATTTATTTATAAATCAACTTTATATTTAAAAATAGAATCTAAAAATAGCTACTCTGCCTCTGCGTACTGCGGGAAGTTGCGCACGCAGAGAAGTTTTGACACAAAGTTTTGTGTATGTATATAAATTATAAGTACATTTCAATATAATATCTTATCATTTATCAACAATGACTTCAATTCTCACTCATTTGGAAGCAGGCCACAGTAGAGCTGCATATAGATCTCAATTATAAATTTTCTGAAACAAAAATTAACTTTGATTTTCTATAAATTTTTGTTGAAAATTTTGCAAAAATTATATTTATTTTAAAAAATCAAAAATTATCGAAGATTTTTAAAAATATTTAAATTACAAAAAAATATTTTTCCATAAATAAAATCGTAAAACAAATGCAATTTATTGTGACGTATACGTGTAAATTTTAATTTACAATCTTTGTCCATCTTCCTGTATAATAGAAATCTTGTTTTAACATGCCTATCCTAATAAAATTCATACGTCACACAATGATTGTTTTTTCCTTTATCTATTTTTGTGACACGCAGCTTATTTTTAAATGTTCGATAAATAATTCAATACAATGAATAATTCTGTTGTCTCTTTCTATTATCCAGAGTAAAAGCTATTTTCCTGTTTTGTGTAAATTATATTTTCCAAATAAAATAGATTTTAAATTCAAATTAGAAATTTATGATCGTAAAAAGGTAGAAAGTGAATTCTTTACAAGCATCCCGCTGCAATTTATTGCGTATTATATTTTTTATAGAAAGGTGTGTGCACTGTGCGTGAAATTTAATTTTCAAAACTTTTTGTTGGTTTTGAAAAATATTGAAATATTTCTAAATAACTTAATTACATTTATTTTCATTTTTAATAAAAAAAATTCAAATGAGTATTTCTTATTTTACAGTGTATAATTAAATAGCTATTTGACAGCTAGATGGCACCAGCTCAAGTCAACTAAAAATAGAATCTATTTATGGAATGCAGATAAGATCGTATAAGATATCGCAAGATACGCAAAATGGATAAAAGGTTAATAATTTTTATTTTAATAAATTGTGTAATTTGTACAAGTTAAGCGACGGTCTCAAATTTTTAAGTGGTGACGGTATCATCTATTGCTATTCTATATAAATACACTTTAATAAACGATTGCATATTATTCGGCGAATAAGATATAAATAAAATACATTTTACAGTGTAACATTAAAATCTATTTTTAGAAATTTATTGAGACGTGTCTATTTTGAGAAAGTCAAAAATAAATTTTTGATTTTCTACAAATTAAATATAAATTTTTAGCACCCCAGAGACATGGAATTGGACAACCTGATGCATGGAATATATCCAAAAACGCATGATGACGTCACGAAAAAAATTATTTATTTTGTTTTTGTTTTCTTTACATAATTATATAGGCACTAAAAACTGCTGTAGCTGCGCATCCAGGATAAACAAAATTTTAACAAATAAATAAAAAAATAAAACAAAATATTTTTTTTTATTAAAAATAACAAATACTTTTTTTTTCAGTTTCCAAAAAAATAAAAAAAAATCGCAAAACTAAGAAAATAAAATGTTTTTTTCTAAAAAAAAGTGTTTCCATAAATTTTATTTTCCACCAATTTTCCCTGACAACCAATGAGTTTTCCGCGACAAAAAACATTATGTTGATTTTTTTTCAAGTTGATCGTTTTCCTGTAATTTTGTTGCAATTTTTTCTTTTTTTTTTCAACAAACTGAATAAATTTTACTGGAAAATCCATTGAGTTTTCCGACAACTTGCCGTGGCAAAATTACTTAAATCGATCGTCCCTATCGATTACAAATTAAAAAACACGATGTCAAAATTTTCCATACAAAAAATTTCAAATTTGGAAAAATTTTGACGAAAATGGATTTTTCAATATTTGAAAATTTTTCTTTTTTCTATCGATTAAGGCCAAAATTCTAAGAACTTTTCGTTCTGGCACTTTTCAATTTTTTTGGAAAATTTTCGAAAAAAAAGCAATTTTCATTTTTTTTGCTATGAAATGCAGGGGTATTTTTGGAAGGGCTTTTCAGCCCTTAATTTTAATATTTTTATACGGTTTTTTGCCTTAATCAATAGAGAAAGGTTGGAAATTTAAGAAATTGTCGGAAAATTTGTATCACTTTAAAGAAAATGTGGGAAAAATTCAAATTTAAAATACAAAATTTCGGCAAAAAACACATTGGTGGAAAATCGTGAAAATCTCGTCCGGTTTTCATTCTAAAAATAAATTGTTTTTAGATATTGAAAAAATAGACTTTCACAATGAAATTTGTGAAAAAAAGAATTTGTGAAAATTCATTTTCCTCATTTTCTCGTTATTTAAAAATGATCTATTTTGTGAATTTTCCAAAACATGTTTTCTTTTACGATTTATTGTGGGAAATCTATTTAAAAACTGAAAAATCCTTTGACCCACCTTAGATAGATAAAGGATGGAACTATCGAAAAAATGGAAAATTTTCCCGGAAAATTTGAATTTTTCATCATTTTCCCGCCGATGTAATGTACCGATTTTTTAAAAGTTTTTCCCATTTTTGACCCACTTCGAAAAACTTTTCGGAAAATCGGTCTCGACAATCTTATTATTTTTCCAAGCCCTACATTTTCCAAAAAACCCATCTCGATCAGAGCAAAAATAAATTCGAGTGGTAAGTTTAACCTCTTGGTCCCCCAAAGCCAAAAAAAACAAAAATAATTCTATTTCTTCCTTCTCGCAGTAGCACAACACCGCACAGAAAGCTCACTGTATTGCCCCTAGCCAATATATTTGGCTGGAGACAGAACAGAGAACTTGTGCGTGTTGTGCTACGCGAGAAGGAATTTTTTTTAAATAAAAAAACCTTGCCCTGCCGAGAATCGAACTCGGGTCTTGTGTGCAAAAGGCGGGCACCGTATCCATTATGCCATGCCACCTGCTTATTTAATAGAGTTTGAATTGTCAATATAAGTTGTGCATACAAATGTTAAAAGCAAAAAATAGTATACTTTTAGGCGAATTTTTTTAATTTGAAAATTAATTCTTCCTTTCACTGCTGCTCGCCTAGCCAAACCTCACACAGGGGGGTTGCGCTCTCTGCCGAGCTCAGCTACTTTTTTGGGCTGGTGTAGAAATGAGTGCCACGTGGCCATTCTTGTTTTACAAAAAAAAGTATGCGACTGCTAAGAATCAAACCCCGACCCTCCACATACCAGGCAAGAATCAAACCACTATGCTACACTGGCATATGAATTTATTAAGTTGAATTGTCTATATAAGCTTCATGTACAAATGTCATATACCAAAATAAAGACAATAGTAAGGTTTTTTAATATGAGTAGCAAAAGGTAGAATGTAGAGACTAGGTTATGTTGAAAAGAATTTAAAATACTTTCGCAAGATCTAAAGATCCCCAAAGTATTTTTTTCCTAAGTTTTGTAAAAAAAATCAGTTTTTCCACTATCTTGAAAGGCAAAAAGTAACAGGCGACCATAAGACACCAGAATGTCTAACCGAAAATTGTTTTATTTCAAATTTAAAATTTGCCAACTGTCGTAACGATTTGCGAGTGGTCTCATTTTAAAGAGAGAAACGCTTGCTTTTTTTAAAAAAATACTTTCACAAGATCTAAAGATCCCCAAAGTATTTTTTTTCCACTATCCTGAAAGGCAAAAAGTAACAGGCGAGCATAAAATGTCAAACCGAAAATTTGTTTCTTCAAATTTTAAATGTTCCAACTGCCGTAACGACTTGCCAGTTCAACTTTCTAGTGTCTTTTGCTCGCCTGTTAACGATTTGCCAGTGGAATCATTTTAAAGAGGAACAAATTCAGTTTTTCCATTATCCTGAAAGGCAAAAAGTAACAGGCGAGCAGAAGACACTAGAAAGTCTAACCGATTTTTTTTTTCAAATTTTAAATGTTTCCACTGTCGTAGCAACTTGACAGTGGACTCATTTTATTGAGAAAAAAAATGCGTATCTTTTAAAAATTCTTTCGCAAGATCCAAACGTCCCAAAAGTTTTTTTTTGAAGAATTTCTAAATGGAAAAAAGTAGATTTTTTTTGTAGAATTTGTTTGTTTGGCTCCGTTTATCTGTAAAAAAGATCTGAAATGATAAAAAAATACGTTTTTTTCCAACTTCCACGAGCGTTTTCCCACTAAGACGTCTGCTACACTGAAAGAAAAAGTAAAGTACAAGACACAAAAATGTTTACATTTTGGTTTTCTTTTTATTATTTGATAATTTAATAAAAACAATCAAAAATTTTCTTTTTTTCATAATTTTTGGGTGTTTGTTATGCGGGTTTTCCGTTTTTTTTTCGTTTCAATATTAATCGTATACAGTCCATCTGTTAAAACCAGATTTCATTTACATATATCTATATATATTATATGGCTTATAGAATTAATATATTTTTCATATTTTTTTTACAATCTCTAACTCTTAAATTAATAATAATTAATAATATTACATAATAGAGAATTAATAAATATTTTTTCATCCCATTTCTTTTGCACGTCATTTGCGTGATTTTCATCACACACAATATAATATTTTGCATAATAAACATTTATTTTTAATAATTAATAATTATTTTTCAAGGGTTCTTAAATTGTTTTTTAAATTATTTACCGTTATGTACAAAGCAATTAAAATTATAGTTTTTTTCTGGATAAATAAGGAAATCGAAATTTTTAATTAAAGTAAATAAATTAAGAAACGATTTTTTTGTTTGATATTTAAAAAAAATCAATTTTTTTTAAATTGTTTTTAATTAAAAAAAATTAAAATTTAAAAAACGAATTTTAATTAATTTTGATTTTTTAATTTAAAAAAAGGAAGAAAAAATTTAAAAATAATATTTAAAAAAAAAAGTATTTTTTTAATTTTTTAATTAATTAATTTATTCATCACATTTACCAACAAAAAACAAAAACCTAATTTTTGTATATTTTTCACATTCTATCATCTAATTACGTATAAAAATTTCATCGAAAAATGCACCCCGGGTTCAGTTGTGTGTACAAAAAAGTTTACGTTTTTTTGAAAGTTTTTTTTTTAATTTAAATTTTGTCTGTTCCGATTTTGTTTTCTCGCAGTGCCTATAAGAATATTTCTTATCACATTTTTCACACTCTTTTTTTACTCACTTCTATATATAATATTATATACCCAGTAAACATTATGGGCGTTTTTTAAATATAATTTAAATTTTCTTGCACCCAGTCAACATTAGGGGAATTTTTTTAAAATTAAAATTAAAATTTTTCTTACACCCAATAGACAATTAAGTGCTTTTTAAATTATATTTTTTTACCCAGTAAACATTTTAGGCATTTTTCCAAATTATATTTTTCTTTCCCACTCAACATTTATATAGGGTGATATTTATATAAATTACATTTTATCTTTCAGTTTTTCTTAAATTTTTCTCTTTTTGCACAAAATTAAGGGCCAAAAAAGGCGCCATTTTTTAAAATTAAATTACTATTTCCTGTGTGTGTCAGTCACTTAAAATTAATTACTAAGTTTTTTTTTACTATTTACAATATTTGTCATCTTACATTGTTTTTCGCGTGTGTTCGTTTGTTTTTGGACTAGAGAGCTGCTAAATTTCTGGGGAAGGTTTTTGAACTTAGATGACGCGACCCTTTCTTTCAACCACCACGTCGTGTGTGTGACCAACTAAACTATTTTTTCTACACGATAAATTGATTAAAATTAAAGTTGGCTAAAATTGCTGCTGGATATCCAACGTGCCGTGTCCGGTCGCACCGTCAACTATATAGGACCATAATCGCTAAGTGCTTGACCCGGATGGGGACCGGGCAATGTAACAACGACAGAGACGGCGCGCGGATCTATGACAGAATTGCCGGTTATCGAGGCGCCGCCCATTTCTCCAGGTCATACATGGCTAAGCGGTGGCTGCTTCAGAACATGATGATGCAAATGATGATGACTCGTTGAGGCCACACTACCGACGGCCTGGGTGTATGGGGTGGCCAGCAGTGAAGCGGCCGCCGATCCTGGGACGCCCATCGCTGAACCGGCATACGGATAGGGGACCGGTGGTCTTTGTTTTATCAGAGCTTGATTGGCACCCGTTCGATCGGGTGCCCCAAATAGGCGTCTCCACAATCTTTTCCACGAGTCTACCGTTTTGCCAGACCAAATCCATACGCCCGACGTAATGCCCACAGCCAAAGCCATAAAGTACTTTAGCATAAGTACCCAGTAGAGAGGGCGGCGTCTTGGGCCAATTCCCACCTTACACGGACAAGCCGTGCCTGTCATCCAGTCTTCAAAGAACGCAGCTTCATACAAACTGCAGCCAATTACAATTGTCGCTGGTACCGTGTACAAAACACTAAATATTCCAATTCGAATCATCAGTTTTTCAAGTTTGTCAGCCTTTGCACCAGCCCCAATACCTCCCTGTTGCTTAATGACAGAGCGTATCCGAAACAGTGAAACAAATCCGGCCATCAAAAAGGTTGTACCCACCACAAGATACACAAACAGCGGTGCCAACACAAATGTTTTTAAATGCTCAGTGTTCAAGTTGCCGACATAACATATTCCAGCAACCGGATCACCATCGACGGCTGCCATCAGCAAAACAGAAACACTTTGCAGCGTGGGTATTAGCCATGCGGCCAAGTGGAAGTACTGCGAATGTTTGGCAATTGATTCGTTGCCCCATTTTAGACCGGCTGCCAAAAACCATGTAAACGCTAACACCACCCACCACACCGACGAAGCCATGCCAAAGAAATAGATCAGCAAAAATATGAGCGTACAAGAACTGGGACCAGTCGAGCCGTACTTAATGGCTCGCCCGTCACAGGCAATCTCCTCGTGACCGACAAATATGCGAGACAAATAGCCAACGGCCACCATAAAGTAGCACAGCGACAAAAAGACAATCGGACGCTCAGGATATTTGAATCTTTCGGTGTCGATGATGAAGGTGGTCAGTGTCATTAGCGTGCTGATGAAGCACAGGCCCGACCACAGGGCTATCCAAACGCCCGCGAACTCCTTTTCTTCGGCCGTGAAGAACGCTCCCCGGCACGGAATGCCGCAATTTGGTACGCTTGCGACCCTTCCGACACTTGTGTTGTACCACATGTTGTCCTTCCCCAGAGGAATTAGCGGCGCCTTGCAACGGCAACCGCACTCCTTTGTTGTTGTTGTTGTTTTTTCCCCTGGGGGATTTTGGCAGTTTTTTGAATTTTTACCTTTGCAAATCTTGTCCTTATTCGAAACGGTTTTCTTCGGGCCACTCAATCCCGTTCCAACGCCGCCCATTCCATCCATGCCAGAAGTTGACATGTGTCCGCCATCCTTCTCCGACATATAAATCGGCTGTTCCATGCACAAGTTGTCCGGATCACCAGAAACCGGAAAACGTTCGCAACTCATTCGCTCGGGCCATTGAAACGAATATTGTTGCATAATTGGAGCGCAGCCACTTCGCGCTCGTTCACAAACCGATCGACAAACCGTCAACGACTTGTGATAATCTTCAATGCAAATCGGCATGTACAACGAACAGAGGAAAAATTTCAAATCGGCCGAACATTTCATCTCGACCAGCGGGAAAAATTGATTCGCCTCTAGCCCAG
This sequence comes from Diadocidia ferruginosa, assembly GCA_027564275.1. Lineage (NCBI taxonomy): Eukaryota > Metazoa > Arthropoda > Insecta > Diptera > Diadocidiidae > Diadocidia > Diadocidia ferruginosa. Next base: position 5,930 of record JANSTW010093224.1, on the reverse strand, counting down.
CCTCCTCCTGTGTATCATGATTCATTTCATTTGGAAATGATGTCAAATTGTAACCGATTCCTCGGCACATGCTAATCTTAATCTCTTCACATCTTGAGTTCGGATCTTTTGGGATGGCCGGAATGACGGGAATCGGTGTTATGTTGGTGCCAAGGCCAACGTTGCCATCTGATTGGACGCTGCCAAAGACAACGGCTCCCAGTACAAAAAGTAAAATGCGGCCACAAGACTGTCGCTTGTCCGTCGTCGTCATCTTATTGAGTTACTAATAGTTAGTTTGACTTTTGCTCTCTGCTCTAATATGCTGCGATATGCGTTAATTTGACACAAAAGGGTTAAAAGCTTCCTTTATTGGCTGTTGGCATTTTTGTTGCTGTGTCGGTAATCTGCAAAAGAAGAAAACAATTTCATTAGTAAATTGAAATTTTCAATAAAATTATTAATTTAAATATTTTATATGATCGAAAGAGCCTGAAATTGCAGGCTTCCCGCGCACGCACATTTATATAGATATTTGTATTTAGAAATTTATAGAAGATTTTTCGTCGAAAATTTAAAAGTTTTTTTCGTTAATTTAACTAAAAATAACTTTTAGCTATATGTTAATAAAAGCTTATTGTAATGAATTTACGAACAAATTTAGGAGAAATTGGAGAATTTTTGAAAATTTCTGAAATTTTGAAGGAGTGGGAAGCCTGAAATTGTGTTATACATTCTTTAAAACCCGTGTTTATTTTGAAAACATTGAAAATATTTATCGGACATGTAGTCATCGTTATAAATAAATCTCTAAAACGATAAACCAATTTCAAATTTTCTCAATATTTGTGTAAATTAATTAGTTTACCAGATTTTCAAATGGATAAATTGAAAAGGTCTTGGAGAAATTTATTTTGTCGATTTGAATTTTTGTGTTTCTATAGAGAGACGTATATATAATCGATCAATCTGTCAATATTTGCAGCATTTGACAAAAATCGATTATATACTTTATTAGAAAACTGAAAGTTAGCACAGTTTTACATTCATTTATTAACAAAAACGATTCAAATTTATCCATCATTCTCTGAATGGCCTGTATTGTGTGTACCTTGTGAAGGTTTAACTTAATATTCCTTTTCCAATTTCTTTTGAACACAAAATCTTATATAGTTATACGAATGAAACAACATACGCCTGTATATACAGAGGCAATGACTCATCAGGAAGTTTTTCTTCTTCAAGTATATATAACATATACGTATAATAAGGTTCAAACTTCATATTATATTTATGCATTTACTAGAGTGGATCGAATTTCAGACTAATGCAAACAAAAAATCTTATAATTTTTTAAATATATTTCAACTTTTTATATGGTCCGAATAAAGAAGAAATAATTTTTATTAACGAACTTCGTCAAAATCGACAAGAAAATTCAGACTTTTTTGTGGACAGACTGAATTTTTTTCCCCAAAAATTTAAAAAATTGTTTTTTATTATTTCTTACAAAATATTCATGATTTGAAGATTTATGAATGAAATGAAAGGAAGATGATTTTTTTAAATAATAATATGCCATCGATCTGCCCTATTATATAGCATTATATAAACAAAATCTTTTATATAAAACAAACAATTTTGATTTGGGTTATTTCCCGAAAATTTATTATGCATTAAAATCTATATGCTTGTTTGTGTTTCTTAGTTTCTTACTATACATATGTAAGCAGCGGACAACAAAATGATGGATGGGCGACAAGATGACCATGCTGTTTTGTGGTCCACAAGCAGTTACATGACTATGCGGTAAAATTTCTCAATATAAAACAATTATTCAATTTCATATTATATATTAAATGTGTCAGGCATCTCATGTACATATAGAATTTAACAGAACTATTTTATGCGTTCAATCAACTTATGACCAACTATACAAAATGAATAAATTTATTAAAATGTCATGTTTTTTCAAATAAACATGTATATGGATTTCATTTTTTGTATGGAACATCTCTTGGGTCTCATCTTATTAAACATATATTTAGATTGTTATGTTCAATATAGGAAAAGATTGAACAATTCCATCTAAATTGTGATGTCAAAGTTATAATTATATTTGATAGAATGAGAGCGATTAGATTGATCAAATAAAGTTGCTTTATAAAGAAAATGTCTTTAAATTAATATTTTTGAAGGAAATAATGAGTAACTTAGCAAATATATTTGTAACATTTTTCCCAAACCTATACGAATTTTTGGCTTGTTTTCCCACTATTTTAGAATTTTCGAAGTTCGATTAGAAATCGTTAGAGAATGTCTACACTACTATTGCTATGGACAGGACACTTCCATTCGTTAATTTTTTGCATTAAAATCTATTGATTTTAGATTTTGCCGAAAATTCCTGACGAGTTTTTTTAGAATTCCCGGAATTCGAATAAAAATCGTTAAATAATGTCAACACAGTACAATTGCCTTAGCCAGGGCACTTCAATTCCTTTATTTTTTCCATTAAAATCTATTGATTTCAGATTTTGGCAAAAATTCCTCATTTCCTGATATCTATAATTGAAGATTTGTTTTTATTTGTTTTTACCGTTTTCTGACTATTTTAGAATCACCCAGAATTCGATTAAAAATCGTTAGATAATGTCAAATCACAATACAATTTCTATAGCCAGGACACTTCCATTCGTTTATTTTTCCTTCTAAATCTGGATTTTAGATTTTGAAAATAATTTTTGCCTGACATAATACCCGCAATTCGCACTCAACCTGCCGTTTAGAGGGTTAAATGGTTCTCTTTTTTTGACACACTTTATACGAATTTTGAAATGTGTTGACATTGCCATTTATAAAACCGTTTTTAAATTTAAAATCGGTTAAACAATGGCGGAGTTAAATGATTTGAATGCGAAATGTCATCAGTTTCTTAACGATAAATAGAAAATTTTAGGGTGTCTAAAAATTTTGCTGTTTTAATCGATCGCTTGATCCAAAATCCTACACTTTGTCACTTGAAAGTTCTTTCAAATAAATCTTGATTTTTTAGCATTAGTTCTATACAGGTTTTTCCTAATTTAAAATTATTCAAAAATACTCATATTTAAAGATTTAAAATCTTTAACAAAGAGAATTGTCAAACACTGACGCAACTTGTGCAAAATAAAAAAAAGCCCCAATGACAATAAAATAAGTCAATTTAAAATTTATCTTTTCAAATGTCCTATTGAATTGAAATCTTATAAACAAATTATGGTATTTCTTTAAAAATTAAAATTAAACAAAAAAACTCGATGCACGACGCAAGTGTTGAACCAAATATATTGTCTCTTTTATGAAGTTATTTTATGAGGACATTCAAATATCTGCGCGAATACGTATTTGGTTAGGCGCCAAATTATTAACAAGATAATAAAATAAAATAATCATATAATACAACTTTTTAGTATTTATAGAAACCAAAAAATATAGTAAATAAAAAACTCTAACTATATACAAAACATCTTTTTTAAATAATAATAAAAAAAAGAATAAAATTTAAATAAATAAATAAAAATGCGAGGTATAAAGAATTTGCGATATATATTTAATCACAATGTTGAATTATAAGATACAAAAAAATTGAAGACAAATTATTGCGTTCATCGTATCTTTGTTGCGAAAAGTGTAAGCGACTATATATACTAGCGAGTATTGATTAATTTGAAAGATATTAATAAACGTCTAACATACACTTTAGTATACGAGATATGATATCAAACATTTTGAGGAAAAATCAAGAAAATAAAATGGAAAAGTAAGCCTCAGCAGTCAGCAGGTTGTTAAAAAAACAACAATTTGAGGTTATTTTTTGACATATAATAAATTGCGGTGGCCTCAAGCTTGCTTAAAATCACTTAATCGATAAACGTTTAAATCAAATCGGTTTTGATCCAATCAAAATCTCTTTGAATAAAAAAAAATTGATCAACATTGAGCGAATCAAAATTTTGATATGATCAAAAAAATATTTTTTGATTTGATCTGATTTGATTTGATCAAATTTTTTTCGATCAGATTTAAATTCGATCAAGATTTTTTTTTATCGAATCAAATTCTGATCGAATCAATATCTGATCGAAAAAAACCAGAATCAAAATTTTGATTTGGTTCCTAGAAATAAAAGACGAGATGATAATGATCAACTGATCAACATAAAACAAGTCTCAAATCTCATCGAATAAAAAAAAATTGATCAAAATTGAGCGAATCAAAATATGGATTTGATCAACAAAATTTTTTTTTATTCGATCTGATTTGATTCGATCAAAAAAAAAATCAGAATTTTTTTCGATCAAATTTTGATTTGATCAAGAAATTATTTTTTGATCGAATCAAATTCTGATCGAATCTATAAGCTGATCGAAAAAAATCCAGAAAGTTTTTAATCAAATCAGATGAAAAAAAAATTGATGATCGAATCAAAATTTTGATTTGGTTTCTAGAAATAAAAGACGAGATGATAATGATCAACATAATTATTTTATTTTCTTGAAAAATGGTCTTTACAATAAATTCGCCCAATTAGCGACAAAATCGCATAAATTTAGACGATTTGTTTCTTGCGCTATAGCTAGACCGGAGCTAATTTAATATTTATTGCAACTATTTCAATAAAACCGGCTTCATTATTATACATCTTTTTTTTGCTATTTTATAATAAAATGCTTGTTTTTGGTGTGATAAATTTATTATTGATATTTTTACATAATATTATATAAATTTATGCAAATTAACTGGCGAATAATAAATTTAATTTTTAAAGAGATGTTTATAAGAAATTTAATCTACAGAAATATATCCAAGTTTTTTCTTTATATATGATGATTATTATTTTCTTTTGTATAATATAAATCGCAATCTATTGGCCATATATGCGTATATAAACTTATTTATAACTAGAATTTATTTTATGAAATAAAAAAAAAAAATATTGAAAATATTTTATTCTCATAAAAATGAATGAAATGCGGATGTCTATACAGATTTTTTTTAGAAAAAAAAAACATTTAGAAATTTATATATTTGGGCGATTTGATTGAGTTAACTGAATTGTGAAATTTGACGAAAACAAAGTATAAATAGATTGTTGACCTTTTTTGCGAGGTGGATATTATGCGGTAAAAGCAGAATTTTTATTGTATGAAAATTAAGGAGAATCATTCAAATTGTTAAGAAATGAGGAATTATGACTATTTTTTTTTAAAGAAACATCAAGGTACAGATCCTGTAATTTTTTATATAACAAAACTAACAAGCTAAAATATGTATTTTTAATGAAAAAATATGGTCCTTAGATATAAAACATTTATAACATTAGAATATTGAGAAGTGTATACAAATCAAAGACAAAATATTTAATTAAAAAAAAGAGAAAAATAGTCTTTAGTGATAAAACGTAGGTCACATCACTTATAATTTTCTCAGTATACTTCCATTTGTGCAATTTAACTTGAAATTTGTTTAAATTGTACAGAGTGAATATAATGTAAATAGAACCCCTTCTATGTTTTATCACTAAAGACCATTTGTTCTTATTTTTTTTAAATTAAATACTTTTGCATTGTGTAAAATAAAGAACTATTTGAATTTTTATAGTTTTATTTTCAAATGTAAATGATCGTGATAATTCCCCGTCATGTTTTATGCCTAAAGTCCTCGACCTATGTAAATAATAGTTTGTTATATTCAAATTTTAAGACAATTTTCGAAGATTTCTGATTACACGGTATATAAAATCTTGAAATTAACTTAAAGTCTAAAAGTGCTGCTTATTTAAAAATACCCAGGCCATATCCTCATAAGTCATAAATTAACAAAAAATTACATTTGATTTTAAAATATATTAAATTCAATATACTTAAACTATTCAATTAAAATAATAAACTTTTATTAAAATCTATTCA
>JANSTW010093223.1:0-30601 GCA_027564275.1 Diadocidia ferruginosa | reverse complement strand
GAGACTGTTATGGGAAGACATGGAATTGGAAACATGAACGAAAATGGTGAAATGTTTGCGGAAATGTGCATGAATAAAAACCTTATCATAGGTGGCACATTGTTTTCTTATCTCAATGTTCATAAAGTTACATGGGTCTCCCCAGATGGCATAACACAAAATCAAATTCACCACATCACTATAAGCCGGAAGTGGAGAAGTTCATTTCTCGATGTCCGAAATCGCAGGGGCTCTGATATTTATAGTGACCATTGTGGTCGGTACAATTCGCATTAAACTGGCTGCTAACAACACACGTGTACCAAGAACTGCTAAAAAATTGAATGTTGCGATGTTAAAAGATGTTGTTGAACGTTTCAAGGCAACCTCAGAGATACGCTAGTCTGAAATCGTGCCACAGAGACAAAATGGGGTTAGATCGGATACACTCTGCGACGACCAAGCGATGAATAGAACCCGCCGAAGAGGACGCCCCAAATCTTTGTGGCGCCGAAGGATGTTGCAATGCCGAAGGAAAGAACTTCAACGAAGTAAAGGCTCTGGCAAGAAATCGAGTGCGTTGGAAGCCATTTGTTGATGCCCTATGATCCCACGCTATGGAGTAAAGGTTGAGATGCTGAGCCTAGATAAAACAAATTTGGTGGGTGTCAAATGACACTTAAAGCAGTTTGAAGCAGTTAGCCATATAAGTTTTGGAACTGACAGTTTTCTGTGTCGGGTGTGGCCTGTGTCGGAAGTGATTAATACATATTTGCCTTTTAAAAAATACTTATGAAAGACAAATATAATGATACAGCAGGAACAATTATACAGCAGATAAAATTAACAATGCAGGGGGTTCGGGGGGCCGCAGTACAAAAACTGTATTTTAAGGTTTTTTCGGACCCTGCCCCTTTAATGTGCTATACGTTTGTTTTTCTTAAGCTTAAAAGCTTTTATGGCTAACTACTACATGGAGTGTTGGTATGCCCCATCTTTTTTTAAGTGATTAATTTTTGTATCACTATCTCTATCGCATACCATCGTTAAAAAATGCAATATGGCGATTCATTTTTTTTTTATTTTCGATAAAATATCGTATTTCGATTTGCAATATCCCAGCCAATACTACGATTTCAATGATCCCAGCACAGTTTTAAACCTCGTTCTATGATATTTCGTTTGCAAAATATTCATGGCTTGTGAACAATAACTATTTCTAATTCTAATCATATTCTCGTTACAGAAAAACACCATCCGATCGTACTTTAAAAAATCGCAAAAAGAAAAATGATAAGCGAAAGGTAATTTTAAATTATTATTTTTAAGAATTTGACCAAAATTTCAACTTTTTATAACAGCAGCTAAAACAACAAGATCAAGTTTTAACAGCCGGTACTAATTTGGCAACCGATCAAATTGAATTAGAACCGAACGCATCAAAGTTTGCGATTTTCTCTGCTGTCCGATCATCAGTCTTAGAGTCGGAAACAAAATATTCCCAAATTTATGGATCGACAGAGGCAAATGGAAAGTGTTCCACAATACCATCATGTTGCTGTCATTGTGCACCGACTTGCAAGTCAGGAGCCGTCGTTGAATGTCGTTGTCATCACAATCGTAATAAATCCCAAGACAACAATGACACAGACAATGAGAGTTACAGTGACGACACAACCGAAAAGGATGTCGTTCTTCAGGTACCACAAATTGTTGGAGCCGGTTTACGGGGACTCTTCGAATTAATTGCTGAAGCGCGAAATGTTAGTCCTTCGTTGTGCACAAAAGCATTGAAGGCTTTGTTTGACGTCATTCAGGGACAAATACCGGAAAGTTTTAAGTCAGAACCGAATGATTTAATCCAACCTCTATATGACTTATTGTTGGATTTAGCTACATTACATGGTCCAGCATCATCACACAATAATGATTCGAATAATTGGTCGGCTATTGGGTGTTCTGCGTTGCTTGGACTTTGTGTAGCTCGAGGCGATACAGGCAAGACACTTAAAGCCATTTCAGCACTACTAATGTCACCGAAAGTATTGGCTGGACAAAATATTCAGGTAAGAGTTTATAATTAATTTAAAACCAATTAAATAATTTATTATTTTACGCAGCTTCCGATTGTCTTATCAACCTTGCAGCGAAGCATTTATTCGGTAGCGTTGGGAAAACCAACAAAACCGGACTTTTTCAAAAATGGCATACCAAAAAATTCTCTCATTGAACAGGTAGAGGATTACGCTTCTTTCTTAAAAATAAGTTTAATTGAATTTATTTCTTTTTAGTTTTCATTGAAGAATCAACTGCCATCAAACATACAATACAATTTACAACCGTCGATTGCTTCAAATGGCAAATATATTTTCATCTTGACGTCAAAAAGCCTATTGAAAATTGGCACTGGATTCAATGGCACATTACGGGGTTATGTATATGCGGTCAATAATGAATTTGGCAAGGAGAAAAATGGTTGGATTGGATTTTGTGGTGTAAGTTATTTAGATTTTATTAAGAAAACTTGTCCTTCTATTGTCACGATTTGGTTACCAAAGATGATCGGTCGGTATGCTAATCGTGACTATAGAAGGACAAGTTTTTTTTAATAAATAGGAAATATGCTAACAATTATCGGTTTTGCGTTTTTTAGATATATTGAGGATTGAACTGTATAATTTTAATTTTATTTTTAGAACGTCCTTTTTTACAAGAAAATATCGAAAAGAAGTAACGAGTCCATTTTAATTGTTAACACCGACACATTAAATATTACTTGTAAGTATTTGCTATGTAGATTTTGCTCAGTTTAAAATATTATTTTTAAATAATTAGGCGCTGCATCGGTCACAATTCCAACAACCCGAGATGGACAACACTGTCTATTGTTTTCCGACGGTGAATCATTGAATGCCATTTGTACGGCAAAAGATGTAAGATGGTTTTTTAAATAATTTATTTACCATTAGTTCACATATTTTGTATCATTTATAGGATTCTCTTATTGTCAAACAAATTTACACAAGTGGCGGAACAACCATATCCGATTTACCGCTTAAATTGGCAAGGAAAAGTTTCCGAACACTCGGCTATGCGGCCTTTGAGGATGAAGTGTTAAATCAAAATCAAATTCAAGCGGTAATTGTTCAGGTGGAGTTTTCTAAAATTTACATTGAATTTGAATTCGTTTTAGATTCAAACAACATTTAATCCATTTGAGCCAAAGCTTACGAATGATCAAGAAGTGGTGGGCATTGCGTGTGGCAAGGAATTCGGGTTGGTTCGGTCGGCAAATGGAAAGGTAAGTCGTTAGAAATGGGTTTGATAAAAAAACCATTTGTTTGTGTCAAATTTGATCAAAGTTTGTACCAACATCCTGATTGAGAACTCTGATTTGATCAATAACAAAATTGTTGATTTAAGAAATTTTTTAATCTATCGATACAAATTTTTTAAATTTAAAAACTGATTGTGAGAGCGCGCTAAATTAAATTTTTTTTTTAAATTTTTCACTTGTAGTTGTAACTTTAACTATTTGTATTGATAGCCTTGACAGGAATATGGTAGGTGTTATAAGGGAGAGTGGGGGATTTTTTTTAATTAATAGTAAAAAAGTTAAGTATCGATGGAAGGGGATTATATAGAAGGTATTTTATTTACTATCGGGTCGGAGCAGTGACGAATCTTGAAAATATTTGCGTGTGCAATAATAATTATGTTCTCGATTGCACAACAACAAACAGCATTCATGTGAATAAGAATTTTTTTGAACGCAAATCCACTTAAGAATTAGGCGGACCTACTATTTTGCATATTGTACTAGGTATATTTACCACCAGTGGATAAATATGTCTTAACCCCTCCCGATTTTGATAAAATTTGCAGAATTTTTATGTTATCGAAATTCGTCAGACCTGTATTTTTTGTGTCTTTAGAATGGCCCACTTAAGAAATAAGGCACGCTAATATTTTGTATATCAGTGGATAAATATGTCTCAACTCCTTCCGATTTTGCTAAAATTTTCAGAATTTGCTCGTTATCAAAATTTTTCTTGCCTTTTCCCTGACCAATATAATCCGTATTATTATTGATATCATATTTAAAAAAAGAAAATGTAGTTTTTAAATTTGTACAAAAAACAATATTTTTATTGGCAATAAATAAATGAATGAATGAAAAAAATCATTAGACTCGTGATTTTCTACGAAAATTGTCCCATAGAGGACCAATAATAATACATTTTATTATACAAACAGATTTTCTATTATGGTAAATCATCGGCACTGGGCTTAAAATCCGTTGGCAAAACACCATCGCTAAAAATGACTGAACTAATTATATCGAAAATATCAAATATTATCAATGTTGCCATTGGACACGATGGCATTCATGCAATTTTGGTCAATGATGATGGAACTGTTTATTTTACTGGTAGGATTTACATTTTGTTTAGACAAAAAAAGGAAATGCTCTAACAAATATTTTTTTAAAAAGGTACCGCCAGACGTGGCGAAGATGGTGACACTTCGAAAAATCGTCGTCAACCAAAAGCTGTAAAACCGAAAAAACTGACCAAAATTGAAAGTCATTTTATTGTGAATGCGTCATGTAATAATGGCACTTCAGCATTTGTTACCAAAACCGGTAAATTGATTATGTTTGGAAAGGATACGGCACATTGTGACTCTTCGGGTAGGCAATTTTCATAAGTAAAGCAAGAAAAGGATTGATTTTTTCTATTTTAAGGCTTTGTAACCGATTTGCTTGATCAACACATAACACGTGTGTCGTTGGGCAAAGCTCATTGCGTTGCCATCAATTCGAAAGGACAATTATTTACATTTGGTTTGAACAACAAAGGCCAATGTGGACGCCAGAAAACTAAAGATATTGCTTCGTCATCATCTTCTAATGCAGCACCAACAACTGCAGCGCATACAATGGAAACGTCTGAACAGCCCAAACCACTAAACACAGTTTATAAATATGATGCGTCTAATATTTGTGATTTTGAGGAGCACAATGTTGTTCAGGGTCAATGTCGAGTTTGTTCCGTGTGTCGTGAATGTACGGGCTACAATATTTCTTGTGTGTCAACACAAAATACAACATTGGAGCATCGCATTCCAGGAGCGTAAGTTATTTAAATAAAAGTTAAGTAAAAAATTAATTTATTTCTATTTGCAGAAACTGTGCTTGTGGTCATGGCGACGCCGGTTGTTCAAAGTGTGGTGCATGTGCTACATGCATTTCGATGCAAGAGAATGATGGCGCTAATGGTGGTTAGTGAAATCTTTTGTGTCGAATAATGAATACATTTTTCTCATTTTAGAAACTAAGGAAAACACAACTTTCAATTTCCTCATAAGACAACGATCAAAAAGTCTAATATTGAGACAAAAGGATAAGAAACCAGGTAAAACTTTACATTTATATTTTGTATTTAATAATCGTTTAACCAAAAATTCAGATGAACCAAACCATGGATCAGACATTGAGCGTGACACACCACGTGTAGCACCGCTCTCACCACAAAAAATTTCGATTCCATCGTCCAGTCCAGTGGTTCAAATTTCATGTGGACTTCATCATACGGTTATTTTAACATTAACCGGTGAAGTGTTCACATTTGGCAGCAATCAATATGGTCAATTGGGCACAGGTGATTTACAGCCACATTCGGGACCGGTTGCGGTTAAAGTTGGCGGTGTAATTAGTCAAGTTGCGGCCGGCAGTAATCATACAGTATTATTAACGTCTAAGGGAATTGTTTATACATTTGGCAACCATCAAGTATGAATAAACAATTTACTAAAATCAAACTGTATTTAAATAGTTAAACAATGAACAAATCAGTAGCGACATCTAAGATCTCCTTATCTTTCCATTGGATTTTCTATATAAAATTCAATGGTACAATGAGGAGATCTTAGATGTTGCTACTCATATTTTCAGTCATTGTTTCACTATAATTAAATTAAAAACACTTTGCTAAAATTTAACTATGCAATAATTTTGTTTTTGTTTTTCAGAAAGGACAACTGGGTCGATTGCCCAATGACGTACAACAAAATTCAACCGATGATATTTTGAATAAAATCGATCATAACAATGTGGACGAAATGCCGGCGAGTGCATCGAGTATTTTATTGCAAAGACAGAAATACCTTTGGAATTGTACGCCGGGAGCGGTTTTGTGAGTGTTTTAGAAATTAAATCTTTCGTTATTTTACAAACATAAAAACTTAAAATTTTTTGGTAAGACGATATTTAAGTTATTCCGCCATCTTATTTTGCTCAATACTTTCAGTCAGTTAATCTAAGACTGGACTTGTATTATGCTTTTAAAATAAATTTTGTTGTTGATTATAATAAATAAATATAACAATAATTTTGGAAAATCATTTTAAGAAATAAATCCAAAATGGCAGAGTTATTCAAGATGGCGACTAAAACAAAAACTTTCCTAAAAACTTCTTAATTTTTACTGTATGTTAATAACTTTTTTGAATATTATAATGATTTTCTAACCTAAAACATGCATACATAAAAAAACAAAATGGCGGACTTATTCATGATGGCGGTGATACTTGGAGTTGTATTCAATTTCGAATCAGAATATTGAATGAGTTAGACATTTTGTATTTTTGATACACATATTTCTTTCAAAAAAATTAATTTTAGCAAAGTACGTTAATATGTGGACAAGTTATAATGGATATTGGTTTTGGTCGCCATATTGAATAATTCTGCAATCTGAGGTTTTTTTTCATCGTCCAAAAATCGTATCAGCAATAAAATTGCTTTTTTGTGCAGTGTTTTATACCTAAAAGATTTTTAGGACCCATTTTTCTTTATTATTTAAATTGATCCCATTTAGAGTTGCACAAATTTAACATTGACTTAAGGTTGTTTAATTTGTGAAAATTTTCCTTTTATTATATTATTATATATTATATTATTTCCAGTGGAATTGGACCAAATTTCGGTAAGAAAGCAACATTTATCAATGCATGTGGAGATCAAACCTTTTTCAAAATTGACGAATCTCTCATAACTGGTGCAATGTTGTCCAAAGTGAATATTGTGGCCGATAAAAATACAATTTGTGAGTTTTAGTATTCTCTTAAACATAAAAAAATTAATAATTTCGGTTTTTTAGTGTTAATACCACAATTTTCTCTCTCCTTCAACTGTTTGGCCATAAATCGACGTGACGGCAATTGTTTGGCACACAGCTTAAATCAAGTTGATTTTGCCAAAATTATTCAAACGAATAGTAATGCAATTGCACAATTGGCATCGGACAAATGTAATCAGAACAATATTGAAATAAATCATTTTCGTCCGAATCAGGATCGTATGTCACAAAGTGTGCACGAGGCACGCAATCAAATTTTCGATGTTCAGGAGAATTTAAAGTTTTCCGATCATCGTAAAATGAAGAAAAGTCGCTCGGACCATAGATCGACTGAACGAATTTTGCCTCAATTGGCATTTGCGTTGGACACCTGCTACAGTGTGCTGTGGGTGTTTGATGCAATTTCAAAGAAAATTATGTGCTACAATGTGTTGGCCAGTGAAATGCCAAATGATGAGGTAAATTTTTGGAATATTTAAGAAGATCTTTTTTACAAATATATTTTTCAGTCTTCATCATACCTAAAGGCAATATTAACACCAGAACTTGCACTGCCACAAAAGCTGGACATTCAAGTGACAAGAAATCAAGCTTCGTTAAATATTCTCGCTTGTTTGGATATTTTAACATCGGGTCAAGATTTGATGTAAGCCAATGTAGTTTTTATTATTTTCTTGGCTTTTATTTTTTCGCTAATTTTAGACCGACTTGCTTTGAACAAATTCGACCACGTTCGATAAGTCCGACAAAGGAGTCCCAGACCAATGACTATCAACTGGTATCAAGATTTGAAAATTTCGGTGGTGGTTGGGGTTATTCGGGACATAGTGTTGAAGCTATTCGATTTATGGCTGACACGGATATTTTATTGTGTAAGAACAATATTTTCATTTAGACAATAGACTAAAGCTACGGCTGCCATGGAGACGTATACGTTGGACGTAGGTTCTCTGAATAAATTTTATTTATAAAAGAGAACCTATACGTATACGTCCAACGTATACGTCTCCATGGAAGCCGTAGCTTAATGGGAAAATGCATTTTTAGGTGGTTTTGCCATGTTTGGTGGACGTGGTGAATATACTTGTAAATTGAAACTGTATGATTTGGGCATTGATGGTGGTGGTTATGAGAAAGATGGCGTTCTTGTGTCCGAAACTGAGGAAATTCCGTATGAGTGTCCGGCAAGAAGTAAATATAACATTATGTTGCCGAAATCATTGACTGCAAATGCTGGCAAATGGTATTTGGTGTGGGCAAGAATATCGGGACCATCGTCCGATTGTGGTTCGTCTGGCCAGTCCACTGTCACAACTGAAGATCAAATTGTCTTCAATTTTAAAACGTCCAAGAAAGCAAATAACGGAACCGATGTTAATTCCGGTCAAATACCATCAATTTTGTACAGGTAAATGAATTGGACATTTTTTTTGCGTCTAATCTGTACAGAATAAAACTCTTTTTCTAGAATTATAACACAAGAGACGAAGCAACCAACAATTTCCATAGATTTGGATCCAGTTTATAAAATTTCACGCCTGTTCGCCAACACCGTGACCAAAGAATGCTTTGAAAGTTTAGTGTTGCTGTTGAATTGGGCATGGGGAACATTTAAGTTGACATTAAATGAGTTAAAAGATAAAGTAAGTTTCGTTAGCCCCATAAAAAACCAATCTATTAATCATGTTTATAAACTTCAGAAAAAACTACCACAAACCACAGCCTCGTTAAATCGTTTATTTTATATAAATAAAGCTTGTTTGAGACTGTTGCGCAAATACACCAACGAGATTTATCCGAACAATGTTTTTGTTAAATTAGAGAAACCAGCCATTAAGAAAAGTGATGCAGATACAAAATCTGATACACAAATTTGTAAGTAATAGAGCCGAGGGGTTTTTAATTCTTTGAAATGTGTTTTTTGGCTATAATAATTTAATCAAAAAACTGCTTAAACCGAGGGGTTAACCACTATGAAAAATTGTGTCCCACTGATTTCCAAATTTCTATGATTTCCAAAATGATTTCCATTTTTTGTAATGATTTCCATTTTTGGAAATGATTTCCAAATGATTTCCATTTTTTGAAATGATTTCCAAATGATTTCCACAAGGTTGTCCCATGATTTCCAATAGTGGTTAACCCCTCGGCTTAAACTGAAATTTCAATAACTGTTTAATATTTTGCAAAAAAAATTGAATTTTAAAGATAAAATAGGGTTGGTCTTTAACCGGTTAAATGAAGCCATTGAATAACTGAATGAAGCATATAGTTCAAGAAATTAGGCATAAAAATCGAGGAAGTAACCTCCTGATAAAAATTTGACCCACATACTTCCATTTTAAAAAGACTTCCAAGACTTCCAAAAGGCTACCAAGTCTTCCCAGACTTCCAAAAACTTCCAAGACTTCCAAGACATCCAAAGACTTCCAAAAAGGTGTCCCAAGACTTCCATAGGGGATTACCCCTTTTTTATCTGTTAGGGTCCCATAGGCAATAAACATCCATATTTGTGACATTTGTATTTAGCTGCTTCAGCCGCCATCTTAGAAAAATAACGAAAAATGACTTCGATTACGAGTTTTCGAATTTTATTTAAAAACGGTAAAACTAAGTCTATAACGTACCGTTTTTTAGATAAAATACCAAAATCGGTATTTAGAGCCATTTTTTATGATGGCGGCTGAAGCATATTCAAAAGTTAAAAATTTGGATTTTTTATTGTCAATGCGTACCGAATAGATAAAAAAAATCTCGCACTTTTTTAACTTTTAAAGCTTTATTGCTTGAACCAAAAATAATCCAAATATAGATATGTCTACACGGCTGTTTTGCCGCTACGTTATAACGTCTCCACGATCAAATTTAATTTTACATAGTAACCGGCATAGACTAGCGATATGTTTGTCAGTGAAAGCTTTTTTTAGCTATCATTTTTTTGTGTCGACTTGTCTTCTTATACATGGTTTTTGCTTGAACTAATAAATTATTTCAAACTTATTAAAATTAAATTAAAAACAAAACTTGTTAACTAAAAAAAAATGGGTAAGATGTTTTAAATCAAGGCCCGTCTACTTCAAAAAATGTACCACAACCAGCAACCGCAGCGTCGTCCACGTCAACAACGGCAACGGCTACTGCAAAATTCTTCATGGGAAGCAGTATGGATGCGACGACACCAACAAATCCGAAAAAAATAAATACGGAAAATTTACAATTGGCCGAATGTATTGGCGATGTTCGATCACTGTTAATTCAAATTCTCTGTGATGACATCCCATCAGACATTGAAATTGAAGGACACGAAACTACGATTGAGATCCTCGATGAATGTCACACCACTTTCTTGTCATGTTTTAATGCATTTTATCCGACATCAACACTTAAATGGAATTGTTTATGTGATTTGTTGGCCCAAGAGGATAAGGTAATGTTGTCATGTATATGAAAAAGAATTAATATTAATTTTGTTTCGAACAGGGTACGTTTCATTCACGACTTCTGAGTGCCATAATAGCTGGTTTGTGCAATCCAAATGTTAAATTGCGAAACACATTTTCGTTGTTATCGTCAAATCGTGAAAGTAAATCAATCGTTAGTCCTAGTGATAATTCCGGTTTACCAATGTTGCTGAGCACCGAAAATCATCAATATCCTGTTCTGGTTGAACAAATGATCTATCGCACTCAACAAGAGAAAAATGATTTTCTTACAAATGCATGGACTTTTAAGGATGTTTTAGTTCGTTTACTGGACATCATTTCACATCCAATAAAATCGAAAATTGAAAATATCTACAATCGAAGCAATACTTACGTTAATTCCTTTAACAAACAAATAAATCAGAAATTAATTGATAATTGTTGCCATTTGCTGGCCAGAGTTTTGTCGGAAATTGTTTATCAAAGTTGTTCGTCAGATGTAAGTGTTTACGTTTGAGACGTTTATTTTGAAAAGGGCTTGAGACGATTTATAAAAAATTGGTCCGAGAGCCCTCAGCATAACTGGGATGCTGCTTAAGATAGTAATTTTAACATTTGTAAACTGACACAAACTTATATTTTCTCTATTAGTTCACATGTTTAAACAAAAATTCTGAATTATTAGATATTTACAACAACAAAAAATAAGATAGGAGTCCCCCTCGTCTTTAAACTAGAGACCTCAAGTAAAATTCCAGGGTATAGGGGCACTTAAAAAAATCCACACCAAAATTAACCAAAACCCGTAAAACTGTCTATATGCTCATATTTAAAAAAAAAATCGTTTGAGAGCTCTCTTAACCTTTGACCTAGAGACTGTAAATTAAATCCCTAAGTAAAGGATCACTTACTCACCCCCATCAAAATTAGACCAAATTCGTTCACCAGGAAAAAACTTTCTCTGTATGCTCATATTTTTCGGCTAATTTTAGCAAAAAATCGTATGGGAGCCCCTCTCGCCTTTGACCTATTGACCTCAAATGCAATCCCAGAACATATTCACTAAAAACTCACCCCCACCAAATTTTGTCCAAATCCGTCCACGGATGTAAAACTTTCTTGCATCAAAACTATATCTAAAATTCGAACGCAATAATATGTTAAGAACTTAATTCTTAACATATTGAGTTCAAATTTACGTAAAAAAGAGGCACCGTTAAGTTGTAATTACCTTAATTTTTTTTAAATATTGTACTAGTCGGAGTTCAAATCCTGTTTACAGATGTTTTTCACAAAAAAAAATTGTTTTAAATCTTTCATTGGTGAATTGGATTCAGGTCGAGAGTTCACCGAAAAGTTAATTTCCCGAAACGAATCTCCCTTCCGAAAGAGGGGTTTTCTCCAAAAAGTGGTGGTATAATTTTTTGTTCGGGGATGACCCTTTACAGGATAGAAGAGGTGAGGTAGTATTTGGAGCATATTCGCTGTACTGCAGTACAGCCCGGAGAACTGTCGTTTCGGGGAACTTTCGTTTCGGCGAATTGTACATTCGGAGAACTGTTGTCGTTTCGGGGAATTGTCGTTTAGGGGAACTGTCGTGTCGAGCAATTATACATTCAGAGAACTGTTGTCGTTTCGGGGAACTGTCGTTTCGGTGAATTCTCGGTACAGCATTATTAACTTGATTTTTTTAAGTGGGCTCAAGCAACTTTCAAAATAAACGTTTCATTTATGTTTCACATTTCGCCTTAATAACTGCATTTCCCTTCCAGATTGAATTATCATTTCTACCGTCGCGTAGTCTTCATTCAACGCCAAGTCGATTTGCTCGTTGTGACATAAGTCGCACCTGGAATACGGGTAATTTTGGTCCGGATGCGATTTCATTTAGTGTTAATCGCCCGGGTATTGCCATTGCTGGTGCCATGATATATTCTGGTTCGGGAAGCTATGAATATCAATTGGAATTGTTGTACGATTCAATTGAATCACAATCACAACATAAATGGGAAACTTTAGAATCGATTTCCGGAACCTATGAACAGGATATCGTATTAAATGATATGGCTGAAATAAAATTTGAACGTCCAGTTCACATTAAGGAGAATACGCGCTATGCAATACGATTGTGTTCACAGGGTGCTCGAACATGTTCGGGTGATGCAGGTTTGGCATCGATACGTGGACCTTGTGGAACAAATTTCTCCTTTTTTCCATGTGATTTGAGTTTCAATGGAACAACACCGGCTCGTGGTCAAATTCCTTGCCTATTGTACTACAGTACACCGTTGAAAAATGAAACGCATACTGGAAAAATTCTCAGTGAAATTCATGCCAGAGACACAGCTTTGCAGATTGCCACAGATATAACGAAAAAGTGCACAGATTTATTGGTACTTGCACGCAATACCCTGGCCGCATCTATTTCACCAAGTGAGAAAAGTCTGAATTCATCAAATAACACGCAGACAATTGATTCCGAGCAAAATATCACACCAATCGAGGAACATTTTGATGTAACTTTTGCCAACAACAGTAATAACACCATCACAAATACGCCCACAAGTTTTTCCGAAAATAATCTTTCGACTGCCCGCGATCTGACCAAACGGATTGAATCATTTTCCAAAGGCATTATGGAAACATTAAAGTTCGATAAACGATCTACGAATCCATTTGAATTTGAAATTGAAATTGGTGCAACGGAAATTCATCCAAAGGATTTGGTACAAGAGACGGCTGAAGTTCAAGATAAAAACCTGAAAAATGGTCGAATTTCAAAAATGAACGGCAATAATGGTGACATTAAAAATTTCCTTAACGAAATTGCACGATCCGGTTCGGAAGAGGATAGTAGCGAATTTAATATTTTGCAAACATTGAAATTATTTGAAAATAAATCGGCCAGTATGTTTCATACGCTATTGCCGTTAGTATTTGCACACATTGGTGCTTTGGCAAGTAGTGATCCTAAGGTATTTTTGGAAAATTAGTAAATTGTCAGTTAATAATTTGTTTCCTTTTCTCAGAGTTCAGTGCAGATTCTCAGTTTAATACAAGACATTTTACCACATGTGTCGGCCCTAAATCAACTTTATAGTTGTAAAGACAAACTAGATGCAAAAGAATGTTTTTCACATGAAAGTAAAAGGGAGAATTTCTTTGCCAAAGACTTGGATGATGCAAAACAGCATCTACTTGACCTAAGTACGACCAGCAATCATTATTGTATTATCGAAAGCGATCATCCGTATAAGAGTGCATCGATAAATACGTTTAGTGTTGAATTTCCTCCGACCGTTCAATGGTTCACCGTTGAATTCGATCATCAATGTGGCACAGCACAACCAGAAGATTATCTTTTAGTATCAATTCCACTCAAACCACTCACATCTACTGCAAATCATACAAATTGGGCCGAAAGTGTACATCAATCGATGTTTAGCGATAGCAGTGTAAGGGGAAATTTGGAAAATTTGCAAAATGATAAATTTTCTATTTGTAAAAATGTTTGCATCACTTCTTGTGTCTCCTTGAAAGATGATGATAATTTTAAAAATTCTAAACACAGCCTAAATGAAGATCGATTTGTGGTTAAGGTTTATAACACGTAAGCCATATTCAATCATTCAACTGCATAGACATTAAAAATTTCCCATTTTTAGCACCTCCCAATGGTCACACAATGCCATCGTTTTGCCGGGCAACAAAATCGACTTTTCTCTGGAGACCGCTTCAAATTATGCCAGAGATCAGCAAGCCAACAAATATGGTTTTCGATGTTTAATCGTTGGTTATGAAAATCCATCGTTGGTAGGACGAAGTTAAATGTTTTTGCATTTGTGTCTTATTAAACATTTTAATTTTCAGATAAAATATTCAAATTCAAGTTTGATTCGTTTGGAAAGTGAATTAGCCTATTTGGGTGGGATGTGCAGTGCACATTTGATGAAAAAAGATCTAACATTGCCAGGTAAAGTGGATTTTCTTTATCTTAATAATTATCAGCACATTTTAGTTAGTTTTTTGCATAATTTGTTACTGACTATTATAACATAATGTTGACGCCCTGTAATAATTAATATTTTCGCTTTTATTGCACAGGCGACAATCCAGCCGAAGATTTTTCAAGTGTTGAAGAGACAATTTCCACACACTCTACATTACTTTCAAAAGGATTGGCTATTTCCGATTCAGTGCTAACTGTGAATCAAGCTTTAGATTCATATCTACCAATTGGGTAAGTACATATTATTTAAAAAATTTAAAAATTTATATAAAAAATAGTGCCTTGCCGCGCAAGCATCAAGAATCAAGATGTTGTATAATATTAGGCCAAGAAATAAGGCATAAAAAGGGTCAAATGTCACAAAAGGTGCGGGATTTTTTAGTCTGTTAGTATCCAATAGACAATATACAATCCAAATTTGTGTTTCTATAATGTACCGTTTTAGAGATAAAACACCAAAACCCGTAATCGGAGCCATTTTTCCAATATGGATATGAATATGAAGCAGCCATATTAAAAACAAAGAATGAAATCCAATTAAGAAAAGACACTAAGTGCAAAAATATGTCCGAATTTTTTTGAATTCATAGCGTGTCTAGAAAAAGAACTATTCATAGGTAGTCTAGGCTTGAGCGAAAAGTTTAATGGCAAAATAATGAAGCGAAAATTGCTAAAAGGTAAACAAACATACAAAAGGCGCGAAAATTTTACACTATCGTAAAAAACACTGCTGATTTTAGTGCTGCTGCGTTTAATTTTAATGTTCTGTGGTCATAATATATCAAAGTCTCGCCTGACCATCACCCATGTTTTTTTATATTTTTTGCCGCGAGAAAGGACAAAAAATTGGCCTATTGTCAAGGGTTGATCACAAATTTGGATTTTTTATTGTCTATGGGTCCCTAACAGATTAAAAAAAAAATTAACTTCCATACCTTTTGCAATTTTTAAAGTCTTATTGCTAAGAAATTGAGTATGAGAGCCACCCGATCAATATTTTTGATTTCTAATGGGTACTAAAAAGTTGCTTCTGTAGTGTGTAGACCAGAAAAACGGCTTCTTAACAAATCTATTAATTTTGACTGACGTCTTTATAAACGATACTTTTTGAGGAATATGTATATGTATACAGTTCACCTACATGTCCATATGAAGAGGTAAAAGTAGAATAAATTTAATTATGTGTTACAATTAAAACCAAAAACATTTTTAAATAGTTTCTTATATTTATTTCGATACATCTGTTTTTGGTATCTCTTACAAAATATATATTAAATATTTCAGTTACAGCTAATAGAACATATATTTCCTTTTAGGAACTAATCACATAGTCTTTTGTCGTTTTGTTTTTAAATAACTTACATTATT
Source organism: Diadocidia ferruginosa (assembly GCA_027564275.1). Classification (NCBI taxonomy): domain Eukaryota; kingdom Metazoa; phylum Arthropoda; class Insecta; order Diptera; family Diadocidiidae; genus Diadocidia; species Diadocidia ferruginosa. Next base: position 14,681 of record JANSTW010093223.1, on the reverse strand, counting down.
TTTAAATAATATTAAAGGTAAAATTAAGCTGCGCCATATAATTACAAATCAGTCTTTAGTAAACCTGCATTTTCAATTTGCATTACAATTTGCGTTTCCCGGTAGGTTTTTACTTCGGGCATTATAATATTTAATTGCCGCTCTTTACGTCTACGCAATATGAAAACAATTGCTATAATTGTAACAATAATTAGCAACACACTTAGAACGGAAACCCCAATAATTATGTAAAGTAAATAGGTTTCTTTGATACAAATGTGATTGGCTAATTCTGAGAATGAATAGTAAGTATTTGTTTGAACACTATCGTTGGCATTGGCTAAGTCGTCTATTTTGAAGTAAATAGTATGAGCGTGGTCGTGTAAAAATTCATAGTTGACTAAATCATCAATGTGTGAACATTGAATCGGTGATCTAATGTAAATATTTGATATTTTCATACGAAATTGTGGATTAAAATTAATGGCAAATGTAGAATCTTTTAGATCGAATGTATTTGAATTGAAAATAAATTCCATTGGTTCACTGTTTCGACGACTGTAATCTACATCAACGGTTATTGCTAAAAATGAAATTATTAGATTTTATTCTAAATATTCATTTACTATTATACTTACACTTAAATGCAGCCCCATTTAACGAAACAATTGTATTGTGTTCAATGGAAATGCTATTTCTCACACTTATTTGAAAACTGTCTCCATGTATTTCATCGAATTGATTGTGCTCAACGGTAAGAGACCCAACATCTAAATAAAATTATTAATAAAACGAAAATTTTACTTTTATGGATTTAATTAAAAATTTTCCAGCTTAGCGGTCTTAGCGGAAATCATTTATTGACGTTTCGTCTAATATATAGACATCATCAGAATGATCTAGATAAAAATAATATGTGCGAAACGTCAATAAATGATTTAAGCAGACGATAGACTGTTTTTTTATTTAATTAAGACCGCTAAGCTGGAAAAATTAGGATTAAATCGATAAAACTAAACTATTTTTCGATCGATAAAATAAAGCAAAACGTAAATTTTACTATCCACTCTACGATACCTTTAAATATTAATGCACTTGAAAAAATGCTCGAAAAATTCGAATGAGCTATTGATAAACTGTCACTGACTTCCAAATCGTAAAATGCCCTCGACGGAATTTGTGCCATAAATTTAGAATTGAATATAACCAATTGTTCGACGGTAAATTTTTTAAAGGCCTGTAAAATAGTTTTTAAAAGTAATTCATTATTTTTTACTAAAATTAACATTTACCTGTGGATCTAGTCGATTTATTATCGTATTTTGTACAGCCAATCGATGCACTTTCATGGCCAAAGCGGTCAGTGCAAATGCACGCACAACTCCGATGCGACAATTTTCAAATAAAATTTCGTCAATATTTCCATTTATCGCATGTGATGGAATCTCTTCAATATTTATCTGTGTGTATAGTAAAATTTTCAAAGACAAATATTTATTTATTGAAAAGTATGTAAATGCGACCATTGGTCTTATAATATCGTATATTCATTGAATTAATTTAAAACGTAAAACTATACTTGACTTACGTTTGAAAATGTTAACTGAATGCGTCTGGTTGATAGTTGGGACGGAAACGATAGAGAATTGGCTTCCAGTAACAGATTTTCTATATTTTCTAAATTAATTCGTGTTATTGACTGTAAGTGGGAAAACGTTTCAGCTCTTATTCGTAATGTTTTGCAATTTAATAGACGGATTTGGTAGATGGTTCCGTCCATTATGGGCAAAACCATGTTCTGTGGAAGAAAAATGGTAAAATGATTATTAATAAATCGGTAAATAAAATCTAGGAGTTAAATTTATCTAATCGAAAATTTCAATTGTAATTTTTTTTAAATGTATAAAATGTCTGATAATGCGAAATTACTGAGAAAATCATAATTATGTTTTATAGAAAATAATGAATTATATCAGAAAAACTGACAATTCTGGGAATACCATGAAACTGCTGAGAAACTATTGATTTTTCTTTGGCTGAAGTTACGAGGGGAATAGTTCCGACTGTAAATTGACCGGGGACTTAAAGGTTCGCCCCCCAGAGGGGTTTAAAGTTTGGTCAAAATTTCAAAAAAATGATTTTTGGGGGGCTTTAAGGGGAAGGGTCAGAGGTGTATGGTATCAAATAAAAGGTATTACAAATTCCTATAATTTAAAAAAAAGTTGGGACAAATCCAACACTTCATGTAGGTAGGAGGAGAAAAAATTTGCTTTTTCATATATTTATGCGTAAGGGTGAGCGGGTCGGGATAAAAAATAAATTTTTCTGAAATTTTGACCAAATTTTCAACCCTTCTGGTGGGCAAACCTTTACGAGTTCTCGGTTAATTGAAGCCGGTTTTACACTCGGGGCATTGCCCTTCGTAAATACAGCATACCGGCTCTTCCCTTCGAAGAGGTTAGCTATTCTGTATTTACGCCTTTTCTTTAACTCATTATTACCAGAGGTTAGAAAATACCCCCTAAATAAAGTTTTGTTTTTAAATCTATATAGGGCCTGGTTAGAGATAAAAATTAGGTTTTTTCTGTACCACAGTTAAAAGATGGTTCTCTAAAAGATGTCTAGCGATGAAAACAAAATCATTTGACTTTACCAATTTAAAAAAAATCGAGAACGCTCTACAAAAATGTCTGTGAAAAATTGGGTAAAGTTTTTATGGACATGGAGCCCTAGATGTTCTATAACTTTATTAAGTGTTACTAATACTAATGTAGTAGGTAACTTTGATGCACGTTTGAGCGCTCATCTTTCGATGAAATGTTATAATTTTTTTGTATTAACGCAATAAACCTTTGCGTCGACAGTTTAATGTAGCTTTTCGGCTATTTTTTTATAGATGAAATATTATGCATCTTTTTTTACTATTCTTAACTTTAATAAAGCTTTTATGCTGAGTATGAATGTTTCATTTTCGTCTTCAGTACCATACGCAATGGTAGATTTCAATATCAACATTTAGCTCAACAGCACATATTTTCAACTTGGTTGGTTTTTGTACATAAGCAAGCATTATGGTCTAATCTCTATCTCAATTTTGAAAATTTTACAGGAAACACAAAAAACCATTTATTTAAAGAAACTACAACCCTATAGATATACGTTTATGCACGACAAAAATTTTTTTTTTTCTGAAGGTGCAAACTGTTTTTGACGTTATCGGCAATCATAAATTGTGGGAAACTAAAATAACTACTCGAATATGAAAAAACATTAATTTGACAAAAAAGTTTAGATAGACCATAATGATTTGGAGCCGTCGATATGACATTTTTCCATTCTTTTATCTATCAAGTTATGATTTATTTAGAAATAACTAAATTTAAAATTTAAATGTTAAATGTAAACTAACTAACTTGGGTATACAGTAGATAGAATCATAATTAGTAATATTTTTGTTTGTTGTTTGTTTTGTATTTACTTTTTTCAAACGTGAATTTTAACAAATGTGAAATTTAGAAACAGGCTAATCGGTAAACAAAAAGTTAATACTATTGTAATTTTATTGGCTCCAGTTTTCGCTTGAGCCTAGGCTCACTTTTCGATGACCGATTATCCTGTTCCAAAAATTTCACACTTGTTAATATGCGAGTATTTTATATGTAGAAAATTGCCTCTAATCAAATTTTTATCGACAACAAAGGTTTTGATAAGCACTGTAGTTTACATTAGTATCTCTTTTTATCGTAATTACCTGCACTTGATATCCACAATTACAAACTTGTCCACCATTTAATCGATCCGGTGTACATGGTGCTTCGATTTCGTCATCCCGATAATCGTTTAGTTCGAGTTCACCACGACATACTTGTCCAAAAATTAATAGAAACAATAACAAAAATATTGTTCTTTTTATGAATTTCGCGTAACTCATTTTGTCACATTGATTTTAATTTTAAAATTTTATTTAAAAAAAAATGTTTAGATTGCAACTTTATAGCACCAAGTTTTCATTTTGAATTACATAAGTAATTTTAATAAGCAACTCTCACTTTAGCTTCTAACCTATGTAAATCAAAGTTATGACTAATTTCGTTTATATAAAATCAACATTAACATTTAATTGAATTATAAACTTTGATAAGAAAATAATAAATAAATAAATAATACGAGCTCAGTTATGAATATTATGTGTAACAAAATACCTCTACTAACTATAACAATAATATTGAAAATGCGATGATGATCGCGTTATATGGTAACAAATAAAGAAAAAAAGTGCAAAAGATAAGATATGGAATTTTATAATAAAGATAAAGAAAATAAAATGTTTAAATATGTTTGGCTTATTTTTTTTTTGATGACAACGCCAATAAAATATATTTTGCTTATTATAATATTTTAAATCGATTGGAGCTAGCAAAATTAAATATTTAATGTAAACTTTGTAATATATAATTATAATTTCTTTAGAATATTGCAAAATTCAATATTAAAAAAAACATCTAAACATCCAGGTTGTCAACTTTTGAATTTCAATAGGAAATATTTGACGGTTCAAAAGAAATTTTGAGGGTATTGCAATGGTTTATGGCATAATTAATGGTATCCATGTTCAATTTTTTTCACTACATTAAATATCTATTTAATTCCAAAAATATTTAATTATTGATGTTGCTACAAATACCGGGAATAACTGCCTAAGTTCTAGTTCCTGGCTTCTGTTTTTCTGTGACCAAATAAGCTGCAGATTATGGAAACAAAAAAACTCGAGAAGAAACCACTGTAGCAAAAATGATGTCCCATGATTTCTGATTTTTGAAATGATTTCCGTGATTTCTGATTTCCGTAATTTTTACGAAATGATTTCTGATTTCTAAAAATGATTTCTGAAAATGATTTCCGTGATTTCTGAAAATGATTGCCGTGATTTGCGAAATGATTTCTGATTTCAAAAAATGATTTCTGATTTCCGAAATGATTTCCGTGATTTCTAAAAATGATTTCCGATTTCCGAAATGATTTCCGTGATTTCCGAAATGATTTCTGTGATTTCTAAAAATTATTCCTAATTTGCGAAATGATTTATGATTTTCAAAAATGATTTCTGTAGGGTTATTGTAGCATGCGATAGCAAACGGATCAAAGCCGTAGGGTTATTGTAGCATGCGATAGCAAACGGATCAAAGCCGTATGGTTATTGTAGCATGCGATAGCAACCGGATCAAATCCGATTTCTCAAATGCGATCCACCTCGTATTTTAGTATTATGGGTTCAATCGCAAATCGCATTTTCATGAATGACTTAGTCAAATTTCATAATAAAGCAAAATTGGCGGATTTGATGCGATAAGCGGATGTCATTATGCAAATATTCGACTATCGCTATAATAATATGCTATAATAACCCTACTGATTTCTGAAATGATTTCCGTGATTTCTGATTTCCAAAAATTATTTCTGATTTTCGAAATGATTTACGTGATTTCCGAAATGATTTCCGAAATTTCTAAAAATGATTTCTGATTTCCATGATTTTCGAAATTATTTCTGATGTCGGAAAATGATTTCTGATTTTCGAAAATGATTTCGATTTTTGAAATGATTTTCGTGATTTCTGATTTTCAAAATGATTTCCGTGATTTCTGATTTCGGAAAATGATTTCTGATTTCGAAAAATGATTTCAAATATCCGAAATGATTTCTGATTTTCGCAATGATTTCCGTGATTTCAAAATAGTTTATGATTTCGTTTATGAAAATGATTTCTGATTTCGGAAAATAATTTATGATTTTCGAAATGATTTCTGATTTCGGAAAATAATTTATGATTTTCGAAATGATTCCCGCACACTTGTCCCATGATTTCCGAAAGTGGTTTCCCCTTCGAAAAAATCAAGACTAGTAATAAGTATTTTTGCTCTACGTGTGGGGTAAAGTTCAGTGTACCGCCACAGCACAGCATCAAAATTATCCCAATTGAGAAAGGATTGTTAGCATTCCACAATTTTTTTTAAATTCCTTTTCAGTATATGGGTTCAAAGGTTCAAAGTTTGTATTTGGAAAATTACAAAAGTTTGTCATGATATTATGAATAGAAATGGTTTAAAACCCTCAAATTTAGGGTAAAAGTTGGGTTTAGATTTTTTATTTATAAATTTAAAAATTCCTCGGTTATTTAGTTATTTCCCCATATAAACTTTGAACCCCCTGAAATATTTATTCATAATATCATCAAAATATACAGTTAAATTAAATACAAGAATATATATTACTCTTTAAATCGGTTTGCTATCTTAAAGTACCTAAATATGGAATAATTTGTTATGTAAATATGCGAGTGATAAAATTATTAAATATAATAACAGCATAATTTTCACGATAATACATAATTTTGTTGTTGTTAATTTATACCTAACTAAAATCGCTATCTGTTTACTTTAAAAATTTCCAATGCATTTATCATAATATACAATATTTTTAATTTTAAGATATTATATTTACACAAAATATTTGGTGAAATTAAAAATACATTTATTTTTAATAGAATTTGTATAATTTTGAATAGTTGTAAACTTAAACGCATATTATGTGAATTTGTATACTTTATAACTGCTAATACATCCGCTGTGGACTTATAGCCATTATATAGAAAATTTTGTTTCTATATCTTATACGCATGATTTTTTCATGACAAATAAATTTACAATTAATTTAATTGACGCCAAATAAACACCAAATTTAGATATATATAGAAGAATTAAAATATATGCATTTAATTTTCACTCAAAAAATTAAGTTATTAATTTTGAAATATATTAATATTTTAAAACAGGCTAATCGGTCTAATTCAAGGTAAAGCTATTCTCAAATAAATTAGTGGGTCGGCTTGGGCAAAGCGTACCTTTCCTCGCCCAGCCTTGAAAATTTTTGTTAACTTTAGAAAAAAATATGTTTTTTCTAAAAACAAATAATCCATGAAGTATTCTCAGCACTTAAAACTCGTTTCGGGACCTACGTTCCATCATCAGTATGGCTGATAACACCATGTTTATATTGAAATTTTGTCAGCATTATATATCTAAACATTGATTGAGTTTTTATAATAACAAATTTTTAAATTCATATGGCGTCCCTAAATTTGACAGTTTCATAATATTTTATTTTCAAGAACCTGTCTCGTCAATTTTATTACAGATTTACAGACTGTGTTTTTTAAAATCCTTGACTAAATTCGAAAAATCTTCCGTAGACTTAGACCCAGACCCTCCGGTACACGAGACATTCACGTTAACACTATATACAACTATTGGTATATTAACTATAAACACTTTAAAATAGACTTTTCTTCCATATAATTTATAAACTTTGAGTTTTTATTATTAAATTATGAAAATTAAACAATATTTTTACTGAATCATCATCGTACATTTACGATAATGTATGAATTATTAAAATTATTATATAATAACAAAATAATTTTCTCGTATTTATACTGTTTAAATTATATTATCGTATACAAAAAGCATGTTTATACCATTAATATAATATAAAATAAACAGAGCGGGGGGTAGTAAATTAATTTATTTAATTCTGCGTCTGTAATATAATGTTGTTATATAATCAAAATCAATTAACTTAACTTAATCTGTCTGATAAGCAAGGAGAGTTAAACTATATTTTATACCCAATCGAAATTAGTTTCCCAAGAAAATTGCATTAGTCGAAATATTCTTGTAAAATTTTGCAAAATATTTCATTCCTAATATAATTTAAATTCTAAAGTTCAAGTTTATTCTATTATTATAATTATATATTATTTATTGTCGTTTCGGGGAACTGTCGTTTCGGGGAATTGTCGTTTCAGGGAATTAATTTTTCGGGAAATTGTATTTTGGGGGAATTTACTTTTCGGGGAATTGTCGTTTCGGGGAATTTACTTTTTGGGGAATGGTCGGTGAACCGCCAAATTCACATTTAAAAAAAAATTGTCCGGTTTTATGTTGTGTGTGGTGGTATGGTCATTACTATGTCCAAGTCGAATTCTCTCATTGCATTGCCCACTGCTCTTTGGTTGGAAATTTGATGTGGAAAATTTTGTTCAGTTCTAATATTGGGACTATGTAGTCTGTCCTAAGAAATATTCTTAACTATATATATATATATATATATATATATATATATCTGCATGGAGGCTATCAGACCAGAATCCAGATTCCCTAATTCTAAATTTAAGTATAAAGGTATGTACTTTACTGAGGTAAATACGAAAAAGTAAAAATTTATTTGGTTCAAATTCTAAAAAAAAAGTTTTTATATAAAAAATTTGAATATTCACATTGATCGTATAGCAAAATTAAAACTATAAAATATACATGTGCCAAAAAAAGTATTTTTAAACTGTTTTGCTCCAAAAACTAAATTACCAAAAAGTACGCGAGATAAAAACAAACATATAAAATACACAGCGGCTTTTATTATATATATTATATACTAAGATGCAGCGGCGTATTATGGTCTTCGGGGGCCCTAGGCAAATCCAAAATTGGGTGCCCCCTGACCAGGTTTGATTTTTGTATATAGTAAAAAAGAGAAAACATGAGATCGCCTGATTTTAATTTAATTAGGTAATTATAAGTGTCAAATTCTGTCATATTCTTTCGCTAACATATTACCAGCTGGGGCAAACATTTATTTATTTAAATATATCCCCAAAAACATTTTTTGAATACAAATAACTGTTAGTACCTTATTATAAACGTATCAAGCTAAAAGTGAAGCGCAGCGTAAATTTTTGTTAAAAAAAATATCGTAAAACAGAAATTTTATAATTTAGGGGTCTCCTTAACTATGTTGAATTTGTTCCACTAAAATACTTTTTTGGCTATTTAATAGAAATCTGTATTTTCTTTTCATTAGCATAACTAACAGAAAGATCATCATTATCAAACCACAATTGCCGCGCAGTGAAATTTTTTGACATAAAATATCGTAAAACATGAAATTTTAAAAGTTTGGGGGCCCCTTGGGCCTTGCATTTGTGTATTTATATATTTGAAATAACTAAAATATAAATTTAAATTAAAAATAAATGCATGTTTTGATAATTTAGGGGCTCCCTTGAGTCGGGTCCCTAGGCATTTGCCCAAGTGGCCTATAGAGAAATACGCCGCTGCTAAGATGGCATTTTCCAGATGTTACGATAAATAATTGTTAATATTAGATTTTTTCTTTTTTGTTAACCGAAGCGAATTTTTTTTATTTCAAAATTTTTCCAAAAATTGCATACTATATAATAATATTATAGTTACTTAGTAGTTTAGATAGAGATAATTTTTTAATTATTTTCTTATCATTGTTATCAATTATCGCATATTCAATAATGTCAATGTCAATGTTTATCTTATATATTATCGTTTTTAATATACAAAATCGAAACTATTTAGTTTTTCTCACTTTTTATACAAATATTTTCACGCAACTCGCAGTTAAACTGTTTGTTAATAATAGAATTTTAGCGCATTTTCCATAAGATAATAGCATTTATTGTTACAAAAATTTTATACACACGTTCGTCACATATTTTTAAACAAATATCTATATACATCATTAACCCATATATTGCGAGAAAATAAACGATTTTTTTGTTCTATTTGTTCACTGTTAAGTGCTATATTGTTATCACAACTACATCACGTATATAATGATACGACATTATCATAGAGACGATATTTACGAATTAGAATTATAATATATAGACTAATTGTCTCAATTTATTTCACAAATAATATTATTTTTCAATTATAAATTATAATAATTTATATTGAATAAAAAGATCGAGTTAATATTATAAGAATAAAAATCAAACAAATTTATAACAAACATTGATCACAATATTCAACCGTCGCTTATACGCAAACTGTCAAGTGTATATACCACGACTGAATAACAAATTATATATAGAGCTAACATTTTTTTCCAAGTGCTTCTTAAAAATATTTAGAGAAAAAATATTGTATACGAAATAGACGCGATAGTATATATAGGAGAAACCGAGGCAAATTGTTGCACAAGATCTTAATCGATATTTTATTTTTTACGAATTTTCGGTGGGTGGTGTGTTGTCCCCATTGCTATGGCTCTTTGTGATGGACAAAATACTTCGTACACAGAGTACCAGGGTTTCAAAGCTGTTGCCTATGCGGACGATCTCGTAGTTCTAGTATCTGGCTTCTGTTTGAGCAACATTAGTGATATAAATAACATTTCCACCAAAACAAAAATTCCTGTGTGGCAGCCTCCTAAATTGGGAGGCATCGCACTGATCTTATCCTCTAAAGCTCTAAGTATTTGGTTGTAATTCTTGACTTCTTTACTTAGCTGGAAAATAAATATAGAGAAACGTGCGAGGAAAACCAGCGTCGCCCTCTACGTGTGTAACAAAACCTTTGGTAAAACCTGGGGTCTCCCTCCCAAGATGATCCTCTAAATTTACACGGTTATTGTTAGGCCCGTTCTCTCATACGGGTCGCTGGTATTTTGGCCAGCTATGAAAAAGGGTTACAACCGTAGTAAGCTTGGTAGAGTGCAAGCTTGGTAAATGCGTGGCTAAATGCGGCGCTTCCAGACTTAGAGAACCTGAGCACTGGGTAGATGGCCCTTCTCCTTGTACGTTCATAACAGAATACTTTCATTGGGTTGTAATGACACGTTCATTATCACCGATGATTTGGTTCCAAAGTTGGAACTGGATAAACAATTTCATACTGCTTCCAACCAGAGAAGAGTAGACAGTCGGGCACATACTGAAAAGGTTTGTTTTGTGAAAAGCTCAATATATCAGAATAATTTAGGCTTCTAAAATTGGCAAGTATATTTCAGGCTGAAGTACTCGCCATTTTGATAGCCTGCAAACGAGTAAACAGAGAATAGCTATTGTCGTAGATTGTCAGGCTGCTATTTTAGCTCTTATCTCCTCTAAACCAGTAAAGTAATACTATGATGAACTTTCAATTAGGGATTGCAATAATCCCGGAAACTTTCAGTCCCGGGATTCTGGATTAAAATCTTCCAATCCCGGGGAATAAACAGATAACTTAAATGATGACAAATTTTTACTACCACCGAAAAAAACATGTTTTTTACAACAAATTTATGATTTTTAAATTTCAAAATGGCGTAAAATCAACAATAATTTTTTGATTGCGTTGAAAATTATAGAAATTGAAATCTGATATGACTACTACCACGTCGTAAAAACAGAATTAATGAGGACAAATTTATGAATTAAATGTTAATTAACACTAAAACTTCGATTTAATTAATATGTCTAAAACAATATTTTTTTGTAAGAATTTAGAGAATTTCCATACATTTTAAATTTGAAAAACTAGAGCTGCTAGAAAAAACTAGTATTATTTTCGTAATTAGCATATCTTTATTTATCCCAAAACGATTAACAAAGCTTATCAATTCTTGTAGTGTCGACCAGTGTTAATAAACATTTTTTATATAAGCAGAATAAAGAAAATTCATAATATTATTGCCAATTTTGTATGTTTTTAATGCTTAAAAAAATAAAAATAAAATACCGAAATCCCGGGCTTTCTGTAGTGTAAATTCCGGGATTTCGGGATTGCAAAATTACGCCAAATCCCGGGAATTCGGGATCCCGGGATTGCAATCCCTACTTTCAATCATTGGCAGGAAATTTGATATTACTCTTTTTTGGGTTTCTAGACATAGCAATATCGTAGAGCGTGCCGACGAACTGGCCAGACATGCCTCTACGCTGAATGCCAACCGAGCATGGCCATTCTATTAAATTATTAAATCGTACACGCACACTACATACGTGTTGCCAACTTTAGGTGAAACTACTCTGTCTCTTGTCGTAGGGCTAGGAAGACTTGGCCATCCTACAATCAAAAAAGATCAGACGCACTTATACTAATGGAGTTTTCACGCTTGGACATATTTAGATTAGTGGCAGAACTCTCCGGTCACTAGGCTGTCGGAGTTTATGCGACCAGAATGGGTATCCCACACAATACGCTTTGTCGCAGCTGTTATGTAACGGTTGAATTTGACATTTTCTCTGTGAATGCCCAGCTTTGGGTGGGTTATTTATTCCTTGGTCAACACATATGGAAAGGCCTAGCTCAAGTCGCCGATAAGGAGATTAGGGAGTTTCTGGAGTTCCTTAACACCACTAAATGGATCTAGTCGGCTGCATATTGAGTGACATCAATTTAAATGTGTAATCAAAAAGGCAATTTATCCTAATTGGAGCCTGGATTATCGCTCATTCTGGGTTTGCTACTTCAACCAACGAATTTTTGGTAAAATTACATACCGGCCAAAAGTTCATCTCTTAATTGTTAAACAGAAATACTGCCAAAGATAACAAAAGAATATAACCTCCCATCTTATAGTCACAGTTCTGTGTTCAAGAGGTTGTTCGAAATCGGTCTAAGGTCAGAAATTTTTTCACAGCTATCATCTTTCATTCGCAGGTGTTTACTAAAAAGTGATTGAAGAGATTCGGAAGTCACTTAATGCCGTTGGTCTACCTATATTATACTAACAGATAGAGTTCATTATATTGCTTAAAACTTTAAAACTTTAAAACTAAGCCTACTGATCACCAAAAGTATGACTAGTGCGAATTGCTGACATTACTTCACCTTTGATATAGCTGTCAATGCGAAAACCGCGGTATCATCAGATAGAAATGATATGCTTGATTAGGTATAGCACTCTGCAAAAGTCGAAAAATGGTCCATTTTGCTCTAATTCGGTATAGGGTTGCTATTAATCGGACACACATAGAACGATTTTTTGTTATTATAGGGGTCCCCAATAACCCATGAACATTTTTACGCATTTAACTGAATCACCCTGTATAAAATGTTATTCAGTACAACATTAAAAATTTGTTTGTGCGTTTTAGTATTTTTCGATTTATGGCTTAAGCAATCTCACTATATGTTATTGCAGTATATATTGCCGACTACTTATTTTTAACCGACCTAGAGATAGCTTCAAATGCAATCACATAGTATAAAACTAAACTAATCACCACTTAAATTTGGCCAAATCCGTTTAATGGTGTAAAACTTTCTATATATGCTCATATTTTTTCGAAATTTTGTACAAAAAAATTGTATGGGAGTCCTCTCCCTAAAGATCCTATAAGTTCACTCACAGAGCATGGTATACTACTTTAAAGAAATTTTCACAAAAACAATTACAACAAATTAGTTTTGTCAATTGTTTAGCAAATTATATCCCAGTCTCCCCTATATATATAAACATCAATATGATTGTATCGTAATATATCTGATGAGAATAACTAAAAAATATTTGTAATGAGATATTCAAATATAAATAATATATAACAATCAAACCACCTTCTGTATGTATTTTAATGTTTATTTATTAATATTATGCTATAATATATTTTGGTGTATAGAATGAAATGAAATGAAATGAAAGAATAATTGATAAATAATTTGCTCAATATGCGTGTACTTACAAGTACAACTAACAATATGTATATTATAGATATAGAGAAAAAATTATGTTTTATTTCCGATCTTCTACAACATAAATCGTGTTTTGTATATATACAAGTAAAAGCCATTTGAAACGAAAACACATAATTTTTTATTTTAAATTATCTATAATTTGTACATTTAATTTAATTTTTAACCGCACAATTTTTATTTTTTAAATCTTTAGAATTTAAAAGTATTTTTAAAGTATAGAAACATACCTATACTATACAGAAGCCATTTCTTCAAAGATTATTAAGTCTATTTTATATCTTATTTCCGCACTGTAACTTATGTCTTTTATATATTTTCACCGAAATTTCGTGTATATAAAAGATGTATATATGCAGATTCAAAGATTCAATGAAATATGATAACCTCGAACTTAACATTTTTTTCGCTGTATCTTGCATATTATGTCAACGAACAAAATAGTAAGAAGAGATCATGTTTCAATGTAAACAATTTTTGTTTTAACTACTTCTGTTTTTATCTCTGATATATTTTTTGTTATTAATTGACACATTATGTACAATAATCGTAATGTATAGAACTAAAGACTCTTTTCAAATGATAAATATAAATATTGCTAATTTAAAATAACCAAATTAAAAAAACAGCATTGTAAATTGTTAACTGTATTTTCTAAGGATTGTATTGGTTTGTCCATCGATATAATACCAATATCAAAAAATAAGATAAGTATAGTTACAAATTGAAGTAATTTCGAGAATTTATTTGTTACTCTATATAAGAAAAGAATTTTGAAGTCAGTTTATAAATTCAAATAACAAATAACGTGTCAGAAAAAGTTGACAAAAAAACTAACGACGGTAAATCGATGTTCATGACAACAGAGAAAGTAATCTATTGTATGCCTTAGCCTTTTTTGCATCTATCTCTAGATGTTTACCTAATGTTCTTCAAAATATATGGAAATATCGATATATCGATATATCGCACATACATTTTATTTACATTTTGAATTCTTCTGGTTTGTTTGGTTGTTTGTTAATAATATTTAAATTATATTCTAAAAATCTAAAGTATATAAACTTATACATTTTTTGTTTATCACTCAGAAAAAAGAACGATTTAAAATTAATATTTTTACACTTTTAATTCTAAATTCTGGAAATTTTTCAGAAA
>JANSTW010093112.1:0-18518 GCA_027564275.1 Diadocidia ferruginosa | reverse complement strand
TATGCGACCTCTAAATTATGTCAGTTTTTTCTCAAACTTTTTTTTTAGTAGTTTTGAAGCAAGTCAAACATTTTAAGTATTGGGATCTCGGGAATTCCCGGGATGTACATATAAACTACCAGTCAAAAGTTTAAACTCAAATGCTGTTTTAAAAAAAAATACCTAATTTGGTCTGATAAAATAAAATAGAGCTTTTGAGTTTAAACTTTTGACTAATGGTGTATGTTGAATATAAATAAAAATATTACATATTGTTACTTATTTTTATATCATTTAAAATTTAAACATATTTTGCTGCACAAAAAAAGCTTTTAAGAAAGAAAAAGATTTTGAATATTCAATGTTTGCTTAGCTTCGTAAATCTGGATTTCTTTTAAAAACAATTTTTTTTCAAGAACTTAAACGAATTCTTTAATCACATTACAGCTGTTATCGATTTTCTTCTGGTCTGTAACGTCTAAAGTTTAATTAATGCAATATTGATCAAACTATAATCTTAACACTCAGTAGTGTTTCCAAGGTCCTACTCCGATGCAATATTATTTAAAAAAAATCTGTTCATAATATAAAGGTAGGTATTGCCAGTTTCATACATATATGTTAACCCGCACTGCGACACTAGCGCGCCGCGACATTAGCGCGCGACGACATAACTTGAAGACGAACAATTATTTAAAGAAAAGGTCGTTGATCCTTTTAAGAATTATAAAAGCTACGTTTTGGCATCCAAAGAAGTTTTTTATAGAAAATGTATTTCTAGTTATGACGTGGCGCGCTACTGTCGCGGCGCGCTAATGTTACGGTGCCATGTTAACCATCTCGATATAAAATGATATATAGTTGCCGCACCTCAAGGAAATCCCTCTCTTGTTTGTGTGTTCTCATTCTCTGCCTTTAGTAGCCGATGCGTTGGGATCTTAATTATTGCATTCATACGGCAGTCGATATTCACTCGCGATGGCCTACGCATCGACAATCCAAGGCAGTGAATAAAATAAGTTTATTTTTTTCTTGTAAATAATCGTACGGTTAATACTCGTATTTCAGAAGTGGGATTGTTTGATTTAAATAAATATCCACATATTAAAAATTAAACTATATTGGTGTGCTAAGTGCTTTGATTTTTCGCCGCGTTTTACTGGGAATAGTGCACAATACACGTGGTGTGCTTTGTGTGTGACCGGTGACCTGACATAACACCCAAAAACATAACGCCCAAACGCTTTACCGCTAAAAAAAGATAACATTTTCCTTCTAAAAAAGCGGTGGTTTTATATTTTGGCTGCTATGATTTTTTTAGAATTAGAAAAAAGCTGGTTATAGCGGTTGGGCGTTATGTCTTTAGGTGTTATGTCATGTCACCGTGTGACCACGTGGTAAAAACAAAAGATCAGTAGATGCAGTTGTTTGTGAAGTGTTGCGGTTGTAGCCGCATGTGAGTTTTTGGTCCAGATGCAGTTAATGGACACAGTGAAAATTGAAACTGTGTGGTTGCGATTTGCGGTTTCGTTTTGCGATTTTGTTGTCACCGCGTGTGCAGGAGATTTAGAGTGCAAGAGGTCTAGGGCCCCTTATTAAAGACGAGGCCTTCCTTATTTGTTTTGGTTGTTGTAAATATATATTAATTCACAAATATGTTCAAAAATATGAACTAATAGAGAATGTTTTATTTTTTCAGTTTTTAAATTTAAAATATAGTAAAAGCAGCATATTTTGGGGGCCCTTGGACCGATTTATTTTTTCTGTTATTGATTTCTACTATTCCACTTTTTCTAGTAAAAATCCAATGTAAAACATATATAGTATACGCTCAATCCATCGGAGTAATTATTACTGTAAGACAAATGAAAAAAATATCGTTTTAGAGAATTTTTTTTTTTTTTTATTAAGTGCAAGCAATTACTTAATTAAAAAATGTATGTACCATGGACCTAATAAACAGGACAAGCTAAAATGTATATTTTTAAGCATTATAAGTAATTACAATTAAAAAAAAAATCTATTTATATAACTCAACACTAGATTTACTTTACTATTGTCAAACTTACTGGTATAATAGTGCCCACTAGTAAAGCAAAGGTACGGGGAACTCAAATAACTTCTAAACTTTTAGACTTTTCTTCTAGCATTTTATAGTAAGTTAACAATGAATAAATCCTAGAGTTAAGGGTAAAACAGTTTTATAAATGTTGTTATTTTGTCAACTAAGCTTGTCGGATCCCTTACTATAATTTCAATTTTATATATATTTATATATATTATAATTAAATATAATATTTATATAATATTGTATTAGTTTATAATAATTATAAATATTGTACGTATATAATAATTTGTATTATGTACCTAATACATAAATTCTTTTTTATATATTAACCGTAACATCATACGATCTGCACTCTGCAGTAGATAATAAGATTTTTATTTAGGTAATATTTTTTAGTCGTAAAGAAACCATTGAATTAATTACAAATAAATTTAGTTTTTAATGTTCGTACATGACGCGTTATATTTTGTATCGTTCACCCTCACGCGAACCCCTCATGTAAAATTCTCAATTTAGCTCAATTTACCAGTATTTAGATAACAATATATATATTTTTTTTAATTATACACACATTACGCAGTAAGCGTGACAGAAATATAAACAAATTTTCCGTTATGATTAATTTAAATTAAATTTACCACACTTGCATCGAGAAAAATTTCGAATAAACTATTTTACATGCAAAAACAAAAAGGAATTGAGATTATATTCATTATAGTTCATTATTACACGAAAGAAATGAAATTCGATATCCCCGTCATATATATTTTATATTAAAATTTTCACTGAATTTTGCATTTTTTTCTGAAATTATATCATGTCTTTTGTAGCAATAATATTTAAAGTAACAGGTATGTAAAAGTATTTGTAAATTTTATTTAAAAAAAATAATAATAAATGATTTTTGAAACCAAGAAATACTTACTTGGGGACTGTAAATCCTTTTATTAAATGACTGTTGTTTCGCTGCTTGTTGGCACTACACATTTAGATCTTATTTTAGACAATTAAATTGACTTATTTGCTTGAATTCGAATAAGAAATTTTGATATAAGAGTTTTTTCACAACAAAACAATTTATTATTTAAAATTTTGAATGAAACATAAAAACTACTATGATTAATTTATTTGTGAAACTTTTACTCTTTACCCCTCAAATTTTGCTTTCACTTTTAATATCGTTTGTGTCGTTTCTGGTCTATTTGTTCTGAGGTATGTACATCATTAATAAATTTCGAGACATTCCCATTTTTCATGTAAACCTTATTAAAGGCCGACATTTAACTCGTATTTCGCTCAAATTTCGATTTATAAAGTGAACTATGTAG
This sequence comes from Diadocidia ferruginosa, assembly GCA_027564275.1. Lineage (NCBI taxonomy): Eukaryota > Metazoa > Arthropoda > Insecta > Diptera > Diadocidiidae > Diadocidia > Diadocidia ferruginosa. The sequence continues at coordinate 15,143 of JANSTW010093112.1, read as the reverse complement.
AATACCATGTGATTTTTTTCTTTTTGTTCTTGCAAAAATAGTGGTTTATGTATCTATAAAAATCAATTGTTTTTTTGGCCTTTAATTACGCTTTTTTTAAAACCATCTAGTAGGCTTAAAAATAAAAAAAACTTTTTTGAAATTCAATAATTGGTTTGAAAATTTACATTACAGTGTTTTTTTTACATTTTTTTAAATAATTTTAAAAATTTTGTATTTTATACCATCATGAATGAACTGAATTTGATCCACATCTTTCTTAGTCTTGCAATAATTTTATTCCTATCTCCTTAACTAACTTAACTTAACTTTTTGCATATCTTAGAAATTTGTTAGTCACATAACAGAAGAAAACTTTGATTTTTGACTCCATTAAAATCAAAATGTTGAGTTATTTATGACCGTAGAAATACTAAAATAATGAATAAACTATTTTTTTTCGTACAATTTTGTAATAGACGAAATATTTTTTAATAAATTGCATATTTATCATGATATGATCATGACCAGCAAACAAAAAAATTGCGATCAATTTTACTTGACCCGATTTAACAATGAATGAACCCTTTTAATACATTTTATAAAATCTTTTTTAGAAAACTCCAGGACGATGGGATGAAACACCGAGCTATAAGGAAAGCGAAACACCTGGTGCAACACCCGGGTATAGTACACGAATTTGGGATGCAACACCAGCGCACGCAGTTGTAACACCTGGACATGAAACGCCAGCTCATGAAAAATCAACACGGCGTAATCGATGGGATGAGACACCGAAAACGGAACGAGAAACACCTGGTCATAATAGTGGTTGGGCTGAAACTCCAAAAGCAGATCGAATACAAAGTGATGGAGTAATTGAATCGTCAACCCCAGGTGCAAGTAAACGTCGTTCGAGATGGGATGAAACTCCGACAAATGCAACACCTTCAATGACACCTTCAATGGGTGTAACACCTAATATGACTCCCAGTATGACACCAAATTCAACATCTGGTCATCAGACTCCTTTATTAACACCAGGTGGTTCAACACCAATTGGTCATAAAGCTATGTCTATGGCAACTCCGACTCCTGGTCATATAGCTGCAATGACACCAGAACAATTACAAGCTTATCGATGGGAAAAGGAAATTGATGAACGTAATCGCCCATTTTCAGATGAAGAATTAGACGCAATGTTTCCCCCTGGATATAAAGTATTACCACCACCAGCCGGTTATATTCCTCTTAGAACCCCAGCTCGTAAATTGACAGCCACCCCAACGCCAATGGCTGGTACTCCAACTGGATTTTTCATTCAGGTTGAAGATAAATCAGCGAAATTTATGGACAATCAACCAAAGGGACAGAATTTACCATTTATGAAACCTGAAGATGCACAATATTTCGATAAATTATTGTTGGATGTGGATGAGGACACCTTAACACCCGAAGAGCAAAAAGAACGAAAAATTATGAAATTATTGTTAAAAATAAAGAATGGAACACCACCAATGAGAAAATCAGCTCTTCGTCAAATAACTGATAAAGCTCGTGAATTTGGTGCTGGGCCATTGTTTAATCAAATTTTACCATTATTGATGAGTCCAACATTAGAAGATCAAGAAAGACATTTATTGGTTAAAGTAATAGATCGTATTTTATATAAATTAGATGATTTAGTTCGTCCATATGTTCATAAAATTTTGGTTGTTATTGAACCGTTATTAATTGATGAGGATTATTATGCACGCGTTGAAGGTCGTGAAATTATATCTAATTTAGCTAAGGCAGCCGGTTTAGCTACTATGATCTCAACAATGAGACCTGATATTGATAATATTGATGAATATGTTCGTAATACAACGGCTCGTGCATTTGCTGTGGTTGCATCAGCATTGGGAATACCATCACTTTTGCCATTTTTAAAAGCTGTTTGCAAAAGTAAGAAATCATGGCAAGCACGTCACACCGGTATTAAAATTGTTCAACAAATCGCAATTCTAATGGGTTGTGCAATTTTGCCTCATTTAAAATCTCTGGTACAAATTATTGAACATGGACTTGTTGATGAGCAGCAAAAGGTACGTACAATTACTGCATTGGCTATTGCTGCATTAGCAGAAGCTGCTACACCATATGGCATTGAATCTTTCGATTCTGTATTAAAACCGTTGTGGAAAGGTATTCGTACACATCGTGGTAAAGGTTTAGCTGCATTTTTAAAAGCTATTGGATATTTGATTCCATTGATGGACGCTGAATATGCTAATTATTATACACGTGAAGTAATGTTAATTTTAATACGCGAGTTTCAATCTCCAGATGAGGAAATGAAAAAAATTGTATTAAAAGTAGTAAAACAATGTTGTGCAACCGATGGAGTTGAAGCTCAATATATAAAAGATGAAATTCTTCCACATTTCTTTAAACATTTTTGGAATCATCGTATGGCATTGGATCGCCGTAATTACCGCCAATTGGTCGATACAACAGTTGAAATTGCAAATAAAGTACATGCATCGGAAATTATAAATCGTATCGTTGATGATTTAAAAGATGAAAACGAAACATATAGAAAAATGGTTATGGAAACAATTGAAAAAATCATGGGTAATTTAGGTGCAGCTGATATTGATTCACGTCTGGAAGAACAATTAATTGATGGTATACTATATGCATTTCAAGAACAAACAAGTGAGGATGTAGTTATGCTTAACGGATTCGGCACGATTGTTAATCAATTGGGAAAACGAGTTAAACCATATTTACCACAAATTTGCGGTACAATATTGTGGCGTCTTAATAATAAGTCAGCTAAAGTACGTCAACAAGCAGCTGATTTAATTTCACGTATAGCAGTGGTAATGAAAACATGTCAGGAAGAGAAGCTTATGGGACATTTAGGTGTCGTTTTATATGAGTATTTAGGAGAAGAATATCCTGAAGTTCTAGGATCCATATTGGGTGCTCTTAAAGGAATTGTTAATGTAATAGGTATGACTAAAATGACCCCACCTATAAAGGATTTACTACCTCGTTTGACACCAATTTTAAAAAATCGCCATGAAAAAGTTCAAGAAAATTGTATTGATCTTGTGGGTAGAATAGCTGATCGAGGTCCAGAATATGTCTCAGCACGTGAATGGATGAGAATTTGTTTTGAGTTATTAGAATTATTAAAAGCACATAAAAAAGCTATTCGTCGTGCTACCGTAAATACGTTTGGCTATATCGCTAAAGCGATCGGACCACACGATGTTTTAGCTACACTTTTAAATAATCTAAAGGTACAAGAACGACAAAACCGTGTTTGTACTACCGTTGCTATTGCTATCGTTGCCGAAACATGTCGGCCATTTACAGTTCTGCCAGCACTAATGAATGAATATCGCGTCCCTGAATTAAATGTTCAAAACGGCGTATTAAAATCTCTTTCATTTTTATTTGAATACATTGGTGAAATGGGTAAAGATTATATATACGCAGTATGTCCTTTACTAGAGGATGCTTTAATGGATCGGGATTTAGTACATCGACAGACTGCTTGTGCAGCAATTAAACATATGTCGTTAGGTGTTTATGGTTTTGGATGTGAAGATGCACTTGTGCATTTGTTAAACTATGTTTGGCCAAATATATTTGAAACATCACCCCATTTAGTTCAAGCGTTTATGGATGCTGTTGAAGGTTTACGTGTTTCACTGGGACCTATAAAAATTTTGCAATACACATTACAAGTAAGTATTAATACATTTTTTGTAATTTATAATAATTTCTTAAAAGATAAGCTGTAAGCAGACAGCATCATTTTTCCAGCATCAAATTCTATATGAAAATCATTGAAAGAAATTAAACAAATAAAATTTTTTAATGATTTTTTAACGGTACGAGTACGAGTACTATCCAATGTTTTTTCAAAATTTAATAAATTGCTTTTTGCTGTATATATTTAAAAAAACAGTTTATTGGGGCAATATATATATATATATTATTTTATTTTAAATTGAAATAATGAAGTGTTATCTTATCCCAAAATCAAATAAGAATAAACGAATATACATGTGTTTTGTATATATCGTTTAAAAAAATATTTGTTTGTAGCATAATTAGCTAAGGCACCGCATATTATTCAAATTTGTGTGTTTTCAAAGGTTTTCAGAGGTTCAATTTCAGAAACAACATGTTTTTTTATAAATAATTAAATATTTATCAATTAAATTTATTTCATTTAAATAGGAATAATAATAATGACATTAGTTTATAATTAAAATAATATTCTTACATACAATATTATTATTTCCTTCAGAAAATAACTATATATATATATATATATATATATATATATGTATATATAGATTTTTTTTTTTTTTTCTTCACCTACACATTTTTTTTTTTTTAAAAAATATAATTTGTTGCTCTTAATATATTTTGAACAAGTCGTTGATAAGCACAAAAATGGTAAAAATTTGGTCCCATACTCTGGGATTGCGTTTAGGGTCTATAGGTCAAAGGGGAGGGGGCTCCCATACGATTTTTTTTTGCGAAAAATGGCTTTTTGATATGAGCATGTAGACAAAGTTTTTTATAAGTAGACGGATTTGGGAAAATTTTAGTGGGATTGGGTTTTTAGTGGTCTCATGTTTTAGGATTGCATTTAGGGCCCTTATACGATTTTTTTGAAAACATGTGAGCATATTGAGAAGATATTTTACCAGTAGTCGGATTTAGCAAATTTGTAGTAAGAGTGAGTTATTAGTAGTCCCATACTCTGGGATTACATTTATGGTCTATAGATCAAAGGGGAAAAGGGCCCTTAAACGATTTTTTTTGTAAAATATGACCATATAGAGAACCTATTATATGCAAATGGACACTCCACATCTCATCTGGTCGCATTAAAACTCCTTACTTAATTCGTTGCACATTGAATGTTTTATTGTTTAATTATACGGAGAAATCGTCCTTCTATTTATAATACATTGTCTTTTTGTGTTGCATATTATAAATAGGTGGGTAAATATACAGTATAGCTATATACTTGTTGAACATTTATGTTATCAACTGCGAATTATTATTTTCTAAAATATTTACGCATTGTTAAAATTACTTGAGTGTTGCGGATTTTCGGTATACACTAAAATCTTGATTTAAATTTCTCTTATAACGTTTATTCATTGCAAAGTGAAAGAAAAGTTTGAAATATTTTGCAAATTATTCGAGAATATTTTTTAAATCTCACCTCGCCAATAACGGTTTTCATTTTACATAGTAAAATTTAGTTGTTTTGATCGGATTTTGCCAGTTGTAGAATACCGATTTCGGAATTATTGTTATAAATTAGTTAAAATGAGCAAAATAAAAATATATGTTTAGAGTTGAAAAAAAAATATCAAAAATTGCCTCAAAGTGGTATATTCGAAGTATAATATGCTTACAGTTTTCTAAACGTCACAATTTGTGCATATAAATTGAAAGTGCAAATTACCTAATTTAATTTTAAATGAGTGCCAAATAGATAAATTTGGTATATTTAATTGTTTTATATTTTTATATTTTTTTAAATGGCAGTTATTTTAAATATGTTTTCCATGAACAAAATAACTGTGTAATTAGTCATACATAAGACACCCTACATATATGCTCCATATTATTATGTATATATTATATGAATGTACAATAACAAAACTCTATTTTTTTAATTGATTTTTGAAAACAAAAGCATAAAATTACTAACATAATTTTGTTTTCTGTTTGTTAACATATTTTTCGACGATTTGTTTAGAAGATTGCGAAAATATTACATATCTATACACATAATATTTATACAACTTTAAACTATATTATAATAAAAAAGGCACTATAGGGTAATGTGGGGCAAAAGTGATACACAATTTGAAAATTTTCAGTATATGTAATTCTATAACAAATATAATATATATGAGCGAAAAAAAAAATTATATCGAGTTCGGTTGGTTGGATAAATAGTGACAAGTTCAGCAAAACACTAGCTAGGCTTCAATTATATAGCAAGTAAACTGACTATTTGATCACAAAATCGAAAAAAAAATCCCGACTGACAAAGTAAGACAGACCAGTTACATCTATATACCTAGTTGAATTGAGGACATCTATAGGAGCTCCCTGATCTACGTGATTGCTATCTGAGCCAGGTCAGTAAGTATATTTTTTGTCAGTAAAACGATGTCTTAATCTACTAAGAGCAATCGAATGTCTCTGGTTTGTTCACAACACAACAACACATTGTGTAGGATTTTGAACCTGGCCGCATGGATTCCAATAGCCTATAGTGGCTAGAGAAAGGATCACAATCAATTGATATCTATCAACATAACGAAAAAGATCCATAAGTGGGATTGTTTTGGTTTTAGCCCAGATCTTTCTGGCTCTAGGACAAGAGATAATTCTATTCTATTTTTTTTTTATTTTCTTCTAATTTCGCGGAGGTTTCCAAGAGATTTCTTAAAGGGTCATAGAAATCTGATGCGGAATTCTGTCGGAATGTAAAATCTTATTAATTTTCTGTCAATTTCACGGAGATCTCTTCAAAATTTTGTTCAAATCTCTTAAAAGGTCATCGAGAACTCTTGATAATTCAGTGATCTTTTAAAATTTCATAGTAATTTCTTGAAGGGTTATAGAAATCTCTTGGAATTCGGTCAGAATCTAAAATTGCATCAAGATCTCTTTATAATTCAATGAACTTTGAGATTTCTGGAAGGTTCATCGAAATGTACTGGAGTTTTATCATTATCTTAAATTTTAACAAAATTTTCTGTCAGTTTCAAGCTGTTATTTTGGTCAAAATGGTCAAATTGCCGGGACCATGTTTTTCTGTAAAATTCAAGTCTTGAAATTTCATCGAGGAATCTTTTTGTTCAAGATTATCGATTGATTTCAAACTCTTCTTCATTGAAATTTTTTGAAATCTATTCAAATTTCATCCATTATATTTTAAAGAGATCTCTGTTGAAACCTCTAGAAATTTCATCGAAATTTGTTGAATTGTCCTCGTCTCGGATCACTTTAAATGTAATCAAAATGTAAAATATTTAATTTCTATTGAAATCTTTTGATATTTCATCAAAATTTTCCTGAAATTTCATCGTGATCTCGTGTAAAATCTTTGCAATCTCTTGATAATTCAAGGATATTTCATGGAGATCTCCAAAAAAAGAAAATTAAAATCTAGTTTATCTTTCTAAAATTTCATTGAGATTGCTTGAAAATTAATCAAATTTCTTTAGAATTTGCAAAGATTTTCTGTGTAATTATAATAGAGCTTAAAGGTTGTTCTCTAAATTTCAAGAAATTAGGTCCAGAAAAATAATTTCATATAATTTGTCTTTGAGAATCTTGAAATTTCCTCACTAATCTCTATTGAAATAAATCTCTTGAAATATGATCATATCAGATCTTCTTAAATATTACTGAAATTCTTTGAAATTTCCTTTAGATTCTTTTTGAATATGCATCGAGATCTCGTCGAAAGCTTTTGTAATTTCAAAATCTCGTTATAATTTTATAAAAATCTAATCTAAATCTTTTAAAATCTGAAAATCTCTATCTAGTATCAAGATATCATTAAAAATTCTTTGAGATCGCTTCAGAATTTCAGAAGATCTTCTGTGTTATTTCATAGAACTTGATGGTTCTTCTCTTAATCTCTGGAAATTTGGTCCAGAAAAATAATTTCATAATCTTTTTTTTTGAGAATCTTAAAATTGAGGAAATTTAATCCCAATTTCATAGAAATCTCTATTGAAATCTCGGAAATATCATTAAATTAATCAGATCTTCTCAAATATTGTTGAAATTCTTGGTAATGTCATCTAGATATTTCTGAAATTGCATCGGGATCTTGCCGAAAGCTTTTGAAATCTCGTAATCTTGTTAATACGAAGATGTGGAATTAGAGCTATTTGAATGTTTTCTATTTAATTTCAAATCAAACTAATAATCAAATTAAAAACAATATTTTGTAAATAAAATAGTTTTTCCTTATGGAAAATTTCTCGTGCATATATTCATACCCCACTTTACCCTATATTGAAAATGTCTGTGCGCTGTATAATATGCGATTATAAAAATAAAAAATAAATTCAACATAATATTAGGAAATTAGGTTTTTTCAGGGCATTAACCTGGCCTTTAAATGAATCGAACAAAAAAAAACTGTAACATTTTTCTATATACGAAATTTGTAAATTCAATGTTTATAAATTTATTTTGTTTGGTAAAATGTATTTTATGCTGCTTTTTGTGTACAGTGTGAGTGCTGTAAGCTTTTGATGGGCTGCGGTTTATGTGAACATGGACTATTATATATGTATATATAATATAACTTATAAACTAGATTTTTAAATTGAAAATTTATTTTATGTATAGAAGAAGCAAGCTGCTATATTATAGAATGAATGGAAATTTTTCCTTATCATTTCACAACACATGATTTTTGTGTTATAATATAGTTGAAGTTTATTTTATTAGTAGTACAGTATAACTGTATATATTTGTATTTAAAACAATAATTTTTTTTAGTAAAATTAGACTAGAATTAAGGTCATGATAAAAATAGATAATAAATATACATTTTGTTGTTTTAATGTGTGCTACAGAAACGAGCCATTTCTATTGGTTGCGACGTTGTAAAATAAATATTAGTCGTTAAATAATCTTGTGTAATTTTTGTAAAAATGTATAATTTACTAACGCATGTTTTATAGAGAGAGAGCAATTTAATCGTTTGTTGATACAACTCATACGATACTAAAATATGTTTCTTTATAAAGAACTATATATCTACTATAGATATAAGATGGACAATTTTCTAGAATTATATACATAATTTAGAGGTGACATCGTAAAGCATTCAAAAATTCTCGCCATTCCACTCTATATTGTCTGCAAAAACCATAATTTTTCATAAAATGCGGTGATGCCTTCGGTTTCCTGTAACGCAAAGTCTCCCTATTCACCCTATATATAGAAAAACAGACATTTTGAACGAATTTTCATATTTCGGTTAATTTTGGTTTGACTCAAAGTAGAAAAGATTTTACCACGCTGGGTTGCAACCTTTTTATATGAAAAATAATGAAAATATTGTCTTTTTTCTTCTATGCGCCAAGAACAGCGAATATTTTCGGCACTGGTTTTCTATTTTTGTTTGCCAAAAAAATCTTTTAATTGTCTTCATCGATCATGAATATTATAAAACTTCCTTGTTCGGTTCTAGAAATAATCTTATTGAAGCACTATAGTCACTGGTCAGGAACTAACCTAATATTTAGTAAAATATATTTTCTTGTACATTAATATCAAAAAGACGTCTCTGACTTCTTCGTTTTTCAAAATAATTGTATGAGGGCACTTGGTCAGGAACTATCTTATTAATCAGTAAAAAAATATTTGGTCCAATAACTCACATACATCTATATTCGTCCAAATTCGTCCACTGATGTAAAAATTCTCTATATATGCTTATGTTTTTGTCACCATTTAAAAAAAATTATATGAAAGCCCAACCTCTCCTTTTATCTATAGATGCCAAATGTAATTCCAGAGACATAGGGCCACAAAAACTCATCCCCACTAAATTTTCCCCAAATCCGTCTACTCATTATATGAAATTATTTGGTGGCCGATGATTAAATTTTGGGGCGGCCGATGATAGAATGAAATTGGCCGAAGACTAAATGTGTGTAGTTTTTTTTATATTTTATTAAAATGTTAATTTTTCTAAATAATAAAAGTTAATAAAATTATTTATTAAATAAAAAATACTCTAATAATAAGTAAAAAGTTATGACTATGAGCACAGAAATAGAGTTTACGTTGATTCTTATCTTACATATAAATAAAAAAAAAACTTTTAATGTTAAGTTTATGTAAATGCAATTCTCTGCCAACAATAATATGCGCGTCCAATGCCTTTATACAAATATAGACGACGCAGTGGCATACTGCACTATAATTTAATATTAGCATCGCGTTCTTCTTAAATATTATTATTATAAAGTTAACTTTACTTGTAAATATATTTAAATATAAATACTAAAACTCTATAAACATAACTATAATATCGAAAAAAGTGGCTTTACACCATACGCAATAAAATTCGCGCCCATTAGGCTTTTCAAGAGAGAAAACCAGAGAGAGAGAGAGTTCAAATATTTTTTACATTTCTTTATTAACACTTTTTTTTGTTTTTGTGCGAATCATTAAAATATCACGGTATTTTATTTATCTTTAATTAATTAATAATTATAAAAAATATATTTTTGCAGGTTTCTAAAGAGCAAGTAAGTAGCTTTTTTTAAATATAAATAAACATTCTTAGGTAAAAAATAAATAAAAAAAACTTATTTTTTACCTATACGATTTTTTTTACTCTCTTTTACTCTGTCGTGAAAATGCCTAATTAAGCTGGTGGTTAAAAGTAGAATTTATATAATGTGTTAAATTGTGTCGGACAGTGTACTTTTGAAAATATTGCGTGGAGTTAAAAGGATATTATTAGAATATTAACTTTTTTTGCATACCTCCTCAATAGAGAAGCAATTATAAACGAAAATATTTATTATAATATATTTTTAAGCTTAAGCAATATTTTGTATATACATGAAAATATATGTATGCAAATATACTATGTATATAGGGTTTTCTGCATATAAAATTTATAATTATATATATAACAAACTGAAAAGACTATATAATATAATATAGTTAATAAAATATTATAATTTACTCAGCGACTAACTTTTCTCATATTATATATGAGAAAAGTTTTAAAAAGATTGAATTTTAATGAGTTGATATGTGACAGTAATTGGCATCGCGCAGTAAAATTGAGATTTTGTTGTGTGCGGTATTTATATGCAATTTAAACAACTTTAAAGCTTTCTTTGAAATTATATTTTTTGTAATACGCGTATGTATGTAAATATATAATATAATAAGTTATATTTCAGTCTGGATATAATGATTAATTAACCGAAAACTAAGTATGTATTATAAGGTATTTTAAATATATATATACTATTTATTATAATTTTAGTTAAATATATTATAAAGTGAAAAATATAATTGGTATAAAGTAAATAAAAAATATGTTTCCATGTCAGTTTAAAGAGAATTAAGCAAATAAAAAAAAAACTAATTCATACCTGGCGAAACGTTCCTTGTCTTGTATATTATCGTCATCCATTCTGTTATATTTGTTACCACTTGGGTCTTCCTCATCTGATCTATAAAAAAAATGAAATAAATTAATAAATTGTATATGTAATTATAAGCCTATAATATATTAAGAAAAACTACTCCAAAAAGTCAATCTCTATATAATTATTATCAGAAGTTACCTCTTGTTCGATATTAGCTGGCGTCACATGAGGACATTAGAAGAATGATTAGTGATTTACGTATATATAATAAGACATTTTCTTTATTATATAATTAATTCAACTTTAGACTATTAACAAATAAAGTTTGTGCATTTCGTAATCTTTCACAGAGTAACTTCGATTAAAGTGTAACGAATGTGTCCTCATATGATGACGGTAAGATTTTTTTAGTTATTTTTTAAAATATTGTAGAATTACAATGAAAAAGACATTTTTTGTATTATTATATAAAACATATTATATTACGGTGATTCGCAATGAGCCATCGATATATTTTATATATATAGGTACTTTAACGCGAGTACTGCAGTGCTTTTGGTATTTTAACTGGAATTGTGTTGGTGCAACAATATAATAAAATATAATATAAATTATTGTTTAAACTTAAATACCTACGTGTCTCAATTCGTAAATATATATAAAATAATTGTATATATAGAGTGATTGATGACAATTCACGTCATTCCGGTCAAAATATTTTATATAATATACGTTAGGTATATATACAATTATACATCATTGTTTAGTGTAATAATAATAATTACCCATTTATAGTTTTTTTTATTTAATAATTGTTTTTTTCTGTTATATAATTTTGTTTTTTTTTTTAATTAAAAATATTCTGTTGGCGATAAAATAAATATTTTTAAAAAGAAGGTTCGGGTATATTTTATAGATAACTTAATAACTATATATGATTATCTAAATAAGGTCGAGAAATTTAAGAGATTTTAAGAAATTGGCTTGGTCCAATCAGGTCGTTGATTTAGGACAATATTTCATTAATTACAAAAAGACAAAACAATTAATCTATAAGTTAACATATTTTTCAAATTATTGAAAAAGATCACAATATTATTTTATTTTATTATTATTTCATATGAATTTAGAAAATATGCAAGTAAATGACCATTAAAATAAAGGTATTTTATATAAAATATTTTTAATTGCAATCAATCAATACAATATAATATTCAAGTTTATTTCTTTCCACTGCGTCGTCAGCACATTATAAACGTATGTATAAAAACTTTGCAATATACATCGCTCGCAATTTTGTACTTTGTACGTAAGGTAAATTAATGTTCAGTTGAATGCTTGAACTGCTGGCCGTATAAATTTTATTGTTTTATTCTCATTTAAACATTTTTTTTTAAATATATCGCAGTTCAAACGAGCCGAAAAACTATAAATATCGAACTATGTCCAACGTTAAGTATGTCAGGTCGGTGAACTGACGCAGTCGGTATTAAGATTTGATGTATAAGTCACAAGGTTAAAACATATTATAGAACATGACGTGTTACTAACGCTTACTATACGGCAATTTTCGGATTACAAATTTTCACAACTTCACTATTTTTATTTTGAATAATTTGACTTTTTTTCGACCATTGATTTGAAATATGTAAATATTTTAAAACAGGCTAATCGGGCTAATTCAAAGTAAAGCCGACCCACTAATTTAGTTGAGAATAGCTTTACTTTGAATTAGACCGATTAGCCGGTTTTAACATATTTCAACGGTCGAAAAAAAGGAAAATTATAATCTATGAAGTAATCTTAGTACTTAAGATTCGTTTCGGGACCTACGTTTCATCATCAGTATGGCTGAGATGATGGGAGGTAGATACGAGTTTTAAGTGTTGAGATTACTTCATGGATTATTTGTTTTTAGAAAAAATATAGTTTTTCTAAAGTTAACAAAATTTTTCAAGTCGGGGCGAAGACCAGATAGTTATCATACTTGACGTTGCGGATACAGAACGATGAATTTAAAAATAAAATTACCAAAGCAAAAACATACCTATATAGATATATATACGGAAAAAACATTTCTTACGCGTAATTTCATGTCAACATTTTTATTACTTGAAATTTTATAGTATATCTGCGTTTTTATATATTTACAAGAAGCAAAACAAAAATAAATAAAATATAAATCAAATTGATTCATTTACAGAGAGAGAAAAAACCCATATAATAAACATGAGATCGAAAATATAATAAACATCAATAACAATCCATCAATTTATTATCTCGTATAATATTTAATAATGTTGTGATCGTTTTTATTTATAAAAAAAAGTATAATAAAAATGTCGATAGGATTTTTTATTAACTTAAAAAAGAACAATTTGTTGAGTTTAGTTTGACTGCAGAAGATTGAAAAGAAGACATAAATGTCTAATTATGCGTAGATATATTAACTACATTTGATTTTGGTACGTAGACATTATATACAAAATGATTTATTTTAATAATTGACAGGATATGATCAATTCATCATTGTTCAGTGGTATAAATCCTGTATCATTATGTAATAAAAAGAGATCTTCCAGAAAAAGAACACAGTAAGAAAAAGCCTTTGTGTACGCATGAGTTTACTTCGGAATAAATTATCACATCACACTTGATCATTTCATTTATTAATTCTTAATTTTTTTTGGAGAAAATTAAATTAAATTGTATAATAATTTTATGCAATATTCAGATTTGTTAGATATAAGGGTAAAATTATTTTATTTTCATCATTTCGGATTGAAATTTGATTGAGGTATATCCTACTTGAAGTCTTATAGATGAATTTCAACACTATCTCGAAATGTGTTCATCCAACTCCACTGATGACGGGTTAGCCTAGAAATAGTGCAACTCTTGTCGGTAATTTACTCTACCATATACTGACACCATTTTTGCAGGCTCACTTTATACACATTTCAATAATTTAAAGAATAATATTCAAAATCAATTATTCATAAGAGTATTAATAAAATGATCAATAAAGGATTACTACAAATGATACAAATTATTTATTATACAAGCAACATATTTAAACATTTTAATAAAATATACAATGAATTATGTATTTTATTAAGTAAACATCATAAAATAAATATTTATTGTTCCTTCCACCATAAAATAAAACAGGATCCTGTATATAAATGCCAGTATACAATACAACTCAGTACACATTGTAAACAATCCATAATATTATATACGTATATAATAATCATGTTATTTTGATATGTCCGTCAATCATATTATCAATCACTGCGCGGCTATTAGTTACAATTATTTATATCCATCTGATTTAAATCCGATCCATATTATTATGTATATTGGTTTATTGTTATATGTTTATTGTGTGTGGAGACATTTAGTCTGATTATTATAATATAATAATATATGCGACCAGACCACAACGCAGACCCATTCATTGAAACATAATTTAAAACCATACAATATAATATAATCTGAATAGAATTTATATTGAATTTATCTGTTTTATTTATTATTTACTTTCTGATGATGGGTTTATATAGTATTGTATTTATATAATATATATTATGTTTATTGTGTACTATTATCTGTATTATTGTCATCACACCACACATAATGTTATAATATATTGCGATTATATATATCGCTACTTCCAACTAATAACATCATAACTCGAGTTATGTGGAAATGAGTTAATGATAGAGTTTTTCCCTGAACAAATCTGCATATCCTGTTAAAATTTAAGACTGGTATCTTTAAACATAGTAACTTTATTCAAAATATAATTTTTTTAATTAATTTGAACATAAAAAAATATATTTTGGAAAATTAATTACATTTAATTACCTATATCGTTTAGCTTTTAAATGCGAATGATTCAAAAAACCGAAAAACTTAAAATTGATCTCCTGAAAAGTTGCGTTTTTCGAGTTATGATGTTATTGCATGGAA
>JANSTW010093001.1:0-18519 GCA_027564275.1 Diadocidia ferruginosa | reverse complement strand
CGTTCTTTACCATCAAACCGGAGAAGATCTTTTTGGATGAAATCCACAAACAACAGAAGAAAGATGGGCAAATGTCACATGACTTTTGGAAGCAGGAAGTCACTTTAAAGAAGAGAGAATTACCTTTAAGGAGGAAGATCTTACTTTTTAGAGAAAAAAACTACTTTTGAAAAGAGTTGGCTATATTTTGAGTGAGAAGCTGACATTTTTACTCTTGTAGCAGGTGACTTTTAGGTAAACAATTATGGGAGAGTATGGTGATTTTTGCGAAGAAAGTGAAATTACTATAATGAAGAAAGAATTGCTTTTTAAGACACGGAAATTTGGGATTTGTATTAATTAATTAGTTGGCTAAAGAAAATTGAATTCAGGAGAGAGGAGAGATTTTTTGATAAACCGAAGAAACTTTTTTATTCTAAAAACTTGACGTGACTTTTGGACATATAAAAAGGTATGTGGCTTACAACGCAGTTGAATAGCATTTTTGAAGCTAATTTAAAATTTGAACAATCTTGATAGTTGATGAGTCACGTTATTCGAATATATGAATTTTCTATAAAACTTTATAAAATCTTGACTTAGTACATTTTAGTTAGAAATACAATTTTGCAGTGTCTGCAGATTAAATGATTGTTTATCATAATTTCGTCATATAGAAGATTATATTCTATAAGTCTGCAGTCTATGTAAATATTTTATAAAGTTTAGCTATTTTTTTAGTTCGAATTTAGTTTTACTGCATAGCTAATTGTTTTAATATTTATAATTAATAATATTAATAATTAGGTATTATTTCCACCATATCGATATCGAGGCATATAATAACATCTTTAATGCAAGATGATATAGGCGCCACATCAGAAAAAACAACACATTTTCGTATGGAACACAAAAGCCAATCTTCCATATAAACAATATTTGAATGATTAACACTGTTTATATTAGCATATTATGAGCTGTATAAACTTTTACAGAATATTTATCCGAACAAATATTTCATTTTTTTTATCGTATTGGATATATTTATTATATTATATTTAACAATTGCATTTATTTAAAAAAATATATACAAACAAATTTCTCGACAATATACAAAAAATTGATGATGAAATTTCAAACATAAAAAAGTGTCTTTCTGCTGTATACAGAAAAAAGACGAGCAGTTTTTTTCTTCTACATACATACTTATATAACAACAACAATAATTGAAATTTAAAGTTAAACAAAATTCATTTTTAAATAAATAAAATAAAATTTAAATGTAAACATAAACGAAACCAAAAAAAAAAAAAAACAATTTTTTTTAAATAAAAACGATTAGCCAAGAAAAATGCACAAAATATCATTTGTATAATATGGAAAAGCTGCAGCGCACTGCAACAAAATGTGCATTACAAGAAAAAAATTAAATACTTTTTTTGTATTATTTACATAAAAGTATGTACACATAGAGTACATATATACATACATTTTTGTCGGTTAATGTCAATGAACTTGTCGGGTTTTTTTTGTTGGTTTTATATATAATTGCCATGTGGCCAATAAAATATTATAAATAAATTGGTTATGGGCCCTATGTAGCTATATAATGAATTACAAAAGACACGTTTATTGAAAAAAAAAATCAAATTCAAAAGTACAAAGTCGCTATGGAAAAAAGAAACAATTAAAATGCAATGACATTCACTTATAATAAATATGTTGCAAAATTTATGTTTATTTATATATGTTTCGATATATTTTATGTGGAATTTGCTTATGCATTCAAAGTCACGATCATTTTATATATGGAAAATAAAATCAAAGTTTTTCAATAATTTAATATAAGAAATATATTTTATATAGAAGTTAACAATTTTATGTAACAAAATTTATCTGAGATTGTAATAATTTATGTAATAATATTTTTTTTGTATTTAAGTCTTATCTACAATGGGAAAATCATGTGCGCCAATGTGCATAAAAAGCTGCAATATTTTTATTTAATTAATAAAATTAATAAAAAATAGTACAAATAAATTATAGTTATTGACAATTGAAAATTATGATATACATTATCATCTAAAAAATTTGATCATATCTGACGTTCTGTTTGTGTTTCTATACTTTATACTTCATCAGCCATGGGACAAACTTTGTATAGCTTTTTGTATAATACTGAATAATAATAAATTAAAAATAAAAATGTTTCACGGGTGAGATCATACATGGCTAGATCATGATCTTTTCACTTTTAACTGTCAGTTGAGTTCCTCAGCCACTTCGAAGTTTGGGAAGTAGGCCTAAAACAGTTTTCAAATTTTTGACAGGCACGTAATAAATTCCGGTGTCATATTTTATTATAAATAAAACGTCTCGTTTGATTGACCGAACGTCCGACAAATGTGTATTCAAGTTATTAATAATAATTAATTATGTTTCTATACTTTAAACTTCATCAGCCACGGGACAAACTTTGTATAGATTTTTTGTGTAATACTGAATAATAATATTACAATTTAAAAAAATGTATCACGGGTGAAATCATACACGGCTAGATCAATTAACTGTCAGTCGAGTTCCTCAGCCACTTCGTAGTTTGGGACGTAGGCCTAAAACAGTTTTCAAATATTTTACAGGAACGTCATAAATTGCGGTGTCACATTTTATTATAAATAATATGTCAATAGTAAATATGTTCAACTTCTATGCTATGCAACGATACGGTATGGTATTTTTGTTTCGTTGTAGATAGAGCTTTAGAAAAAAAAATTCTCATAAGAAAAATTCAATAAATCCGGTTAAATTTAATTTTTTTTTATGAAAATTTGTTAGAAAAATCATTTGGAGCTGAGTGTCTGTGCATATGCTATGTGGAAATTGGAAGTGGATTTCTCATCTTATCGAAATAAAGTTACTTTGAATAAACTATATTTTATATACATACATGGGTGGGTTGGATATATAAGATATATGACGATAAATTATATGAAAAATATATTAAATGTTGATATTCATATTTTAAATTTTATTATAAAATATTAATATTAAATAAATATTTCGTATACATTGATTTTTATGATTTATTTAATATAATTTTAATAGTAAAGACATTAGGATAGAGTGACTTTTTTTTTTAAATTTCAGACATAATACGTTTTTCAAACCAGCCTGGAATTTGAATATTTCACAATTATTTCAGAATAATCTGCGTAGATAGTTCAAATATACTTTTCATATGATACATAGAATTCTTCGGGGCTTAACCACTATGCAAAATTGTGTCCCACTGATTTCCAAATTTCAATGATTTCCATTTTTTTAAATGATTTCCAAATTATTTCCACTTTTTTTAAATGATTTTCAAATAATTTCCATTTTTTGAAATAATTTCCAAAAATAACTTAGAGTTTATTTAAAAAAAATGGGTCAATTCTATTCCAAAAATTGATCGAATTCCTAAAAAAACAAGTTTTTATCATATCTCAAAATTGTATTTATAGAAAAAAATGTATCAGTTTTGTGTTGACTAAGAATGTTAATAAAACAATAAAAAAAAATCAAGAAAATCAGATAAATCTGAAAGAAGTTATGATTCTTTTTAATACTTAGCGGCCATTTTTGGACGTCATTTTCATTTTTTTGTTTAAGTTTTTTATTTTATTACTTTTAAAACAATAAAACTAGCAAAACAAAGTTAATAAACATTCTTATACTATGGCGGCCATCTTGAAAATTCTCTATTATCTTTTTTTTAATACTACAATTTTTTCTTCGAGTTCTTTTAATCTAGGACTTAGAAGAAAGAGCGAATATGCTCCAAATAGGACTCCAGCCCCTCTATCATGTAAAGGGTCATATCTTGACAAAAAAAAATTATACAACGAATTTTGGGGGAACCCGTTCTGCAGGGGAGGGGTTTTAAGATTGTATGTAAAAGTTTTAAAATGCAATATTTTGATTCCACACCTTTACAGAATGGAAGAATAGGTAAATTAAAATTTTTTTGTAGTGTGAACATAATAGGGATCGCCCCTCTCCCCTTTCAAAATGGGAATGGCTTAACTTTTATATGAAAAATATTGAAATATAAATATTTATAAGGATTGTGTAAATGAAAGGTCTTGACAAGAGCTACAACTTTAGTTCTAAGAATTGTAATCCATCGTTCTTCCATCAGCCTCTAGGAGGGGTTAAAGAATTTCTAAGAAAGAACATTTTATTTTCCTGTCTTCGAACAGAAGGGGGAACGATAGACTTAAACCTTTAAAACTAAAACTATTTTGAAATACATATACATTTACACTACCAAAATTTGTAATTTGCCTATTCTTACATTCTGTATATAGGTGTGACATCATAATATTGCATTTTAAAACGTTTGCATACAAACTTTAACCTCCCCCCTGCCGATCGAGGGAGGTTTCCCCTAAAAGTCTTAGTACATAATTTTTTAGTCGGGGGATGACCCTTTACAGAATGGAAGGGGTGGGGTCCTATTTGGGGCATATTCAGTAAAAAAAAAACGTCATTAACAATATATTACGCAAGAACCTAGACTCCTTCAGTACTACCCTAACTGATATCGAAAGCCTTAGATATCTCATTCCGAATATAGTTTTTTAAAGATTTAAAATAATTTTTTCCTGGAATAATTTTTCATCTTTGATAGAAAACTTCAATAAACAAAATTTTAAAAACGTTTTCTGAACTTCGAGAAAAAAAAATTGTAAGCTTCATTAAGCCGCAAAATATTTTTAACATCTTCATACCTCTTATCGAATTTGCTGCCTTTTTCTCATGATTACCGTTGATGGAATTGGCCAAAACAGATCCTATACTTGTACAAGAACTTGACGTACTCTGTATGGATGGTGGCGGTGTTGTACTGTCAGCTGCAATTTCTTGTTGATGCTGCTGATGGTGTTGACCAATTATTGATGAACATATTGCACTAAACGAGGTCGATGCCTGCTGCACGGATGGTGAATGGTGTTGTTGTAGATTTGATGATGCTGACAATTGTTGTTGGGTACTTCGAGAAATTGTTGTATCGCCAGGCAATCGTAAGGTACTTGTTGGTGATACTAAATTACTAAGTCTAAACTCTTTAATGTCAAGGGATGAGGATGTTGATGGACTACGATGATTGGTTATTGTTGTGCCGGTGCGTGATGATAGTTGCTGGTGTGGTGATTGATGTAGCTGTTGTTGTGGTTGATGTGATTGATGGTGAAGGGGTGGTGGTGAATAGGATAATTTAATGTCTTTAACATCAATAATAGGCACACCATTACGATGTTGTTGCTGTTGTTGCTGATGATGATGTTGTTGTTGTTGTTGTTGTTGCTGTTGATGTTGATATCGCAAACTATTTAACTCATCCAAAAACATACGATTGGTTGTTATGTTATTATTGTTGTTATTACCCACAATTCCTGCACCATTTTTATGAAGCTCTTGCTGTTGATGGTGCAATTGCTCCAATGTGGATGATGATGATGCTGCTGATGATGACGTAGCTGCCTTAAATTTTTCATTCCAATTTTGACTTAAAAACTCGGTAAACTCGTTATCCATATTATGCGTATGATTAAGTTGGATAAAAATGTCTTATACACCGATTAGTCATTTTTACAATTATTTTAATTGAATGATCTGCACTTTTTCTTTTTTGTTTTGTTTTAATTTTAACAAAATTTTAATAATTTTATTTTTTAAATAATTGCACTTTTATATTTTTAATTTTAAAATTTCTGATTAACTTATTCGCTTTTACAATTTTAACTAATTGATAATGAATTTCATATACATGCATAAAGCTGCAAGAAAAAACTACATACAAAAAAAGAGAATTTGTATTTCTCCCACATTCGATTATGATGGTTTTTGATATGTGATCCCAACATGCTTCCCCACTTTGTAGTAAAAACGTCGAATGAAAACAAATATAAGAAAAGGCACTTAGTATAAAAGTAAATATGTCCCTTGACACTTTTTAAATTACGCTACATGTATCGTGGAAAAGAACTATACATAGGTATAGTCTATACTCTATAGGCTTGATCGAAAATTTTAACGTCGAAGCCTGTCAAAATCAATCAAATCAAGCGAAAATGTCTAAAATGTAATAAAACAAAACAAAAGCGCGAAAATTTTACACTATCGTAAAAAAAAAATTACACTCAAAATAAACTGAAAATAAATAAATTAAAATCACTCATAACAAAATTTAAAATTTTCGTTTTGTTCCTAAATTCGCTATAGCAATAGATAACAAATAATGTGAGGCGAATGAAAGGTTGGCCAATGTTTTAAACTCGTTTATGCAGAATGGAGCATCTCAGCCAGTGTTGAGATTACTACTTGGCCTATTTGTTTATTTAAACAAACTCAGGCCTTGGGTGAAGAAACGTACTCTTTACCCTAGCCGACCAACTCATTTATTTGATTTCAATAAATTGTGTCGAAAAAAGCTAAAATTACTTTATTTTAAGTGAATTTCGCTCAATAGAATTTGTCAAAATAAGGTTAAATTTACCTTATTATGGATGAATTTCAATCAATAAGTTTTGTCAAAATTGGGTTTCGGTATATTTTGAGTAATTTTCGCTTAATAATTATAAAATTTGTTTATTTTCGGTATGTTTTAAGTGATTTTCGCTCAATAATTAATGTCAAAATTAGTTTATTTTCGTGTATATTTTTGAGTTGTTTTCGCTCAATAATTTTCGGTATATTTTAAGTTTTATTTCACTCAAGAACATTCACCTAATTCTGAGTGAATGCATTTAGTGCTCAATAATTACGATATCATAACTAAAAAAAACTGGCGCTGTTTTCGTCCAAACTTGAGTGATTTTTTTAGTGCGAAAATCTCAAAAATCAGACATGTTTTTTTAAATATTTGTATCCGCGGGAAGAGACAAAAAATCGTCGGCTTATGGTCAGGAGTTTGGTAAAAGACACGTTGCTTTAGTGATTACTATAGTTTAATTGTTATTATAAGTGTAAAATTAATTAAACGTTAAAACGCGTATATATTTAATGCCTTCAAAAATCTCCAAGAAGCTAAATAAAAACCTATTAATTCAGAAAGACAAACAAGTTGGATATAAATTATGAGAAATTATTAAAAAAGTAAATTTGGCAAATTAATAATAATGAAATTAAATTAATTTTACAAAATGCTATTCATCGTCTATCCATATAGAAAACCCATTTAATTATCGTTGAGTATATAAATTCTAATAAAATTTTAAAGCCAAATATTCAAACAATTTCTCTAGAAATTTTTGGCTCAAAATCAATAAAAAAAATTTATATAAATGAAATGAAAATTAAACAAAAAAGTCATTCCATTCAAATCGATATATTGTACAAAATGCAGATGAATTTAATTAATTTATTATATATTGTGTTTGACCTGCAGTATATAATTCAGTAAGTATTGAATTAAAAGCTTTCGGTTATTTGCAGGTTTGATATAGTATAGTATTATGTGTGACATGATAAATTGATTGTATATATAGGTATTATATACATATTATGTCAAATATTGGTTGTAAATAGGAAAAAATTTGGGGAAATCAATTGAGAAAATCAATTTCGAATAAATATGTTTTTACCGAAATAAGACATGTGTTGACTTTATCGGAATTTGGAATGTTATCTATAGAGAATATTACCTGAAAGCTTTTAACTGACATTTATCTACACAATTAATTATATATGCCCTTTGTATTTTTGTAATATGATTTTTAAATTTGAATCAATAATATAACATCAACCCCCTTTCAATATTATTATTATTTTATTAATAATATTGTAATGGTTATTATTATTGACAATTTAGCGCCGCATAATTGCGGATTATTTATTTATAGATCTTTTACATTTAATAAATAAAATGAACGAATATACTGCAGTGCACAGGCATACTCTGTATACGTAGTACAATGTACATGTTAAAATGTGTGTAAAATTTTATATATTTTATTACGAGCAAAAGAAAATATTATCTTTTTTTTAAAGTTCAAACAGTATAATGTCCGATAACGAAAACAATATAAAAATAATTTTATTGTTAATTATTTTACGCAACGCTTAATATATAAGTATTATATTAGTGACAAGATGGTCCGACCAAAGGTGGGCAAAGTGAAAAATGTCACTTTTTTATTATTGTAACAAGACTAAAAAGTATCGTATTTTTAGAAAATGTAATTATTTTTTTTAACAAAATAATATTGTTTTAGCTCAAAACTTAATATATTATAAACTTGAATAATCGGACATGCGGTCGTTGGGGGAAGGGATCTATTATTTCAATAAAAATGCACTAAGTATACTACTTGTAGACCACCGGCCCACGTTCATACCTCATGTGCTTTAATATATTAATATTGTCACAATTTAACTGATGATGTTCATATATATTAGGCGAAACGTAATCATAAAATTGTTTCTTAGAAATTTTAAAGGTTGTTAGTATGTTTAAGCTTTTAAAAGATTTTAGGCGTGTTAGAAAAAATTATTCTCTTTTCCTATACAAACATTATTATTATTGAGGTTTGTTTTAAATAAATAAATTTAAAAAAAATAATTATTGAGGTTATGTAAAAATCGTGGCATAGGAATTCCTTTCATCAATGGATTTTGATAGAAAAAATGAACGAATTTAACTGCCTTTTACAACAATCGCAATATATTGAGATTCTCCAACGATTTATAATCGATTTTTTTTGGCTTCTAAAAGGTCAGGAAACAGGTAATAAAAACGTGGATAATAGGCATTTCTTCAAAAAATATAAGTTCAACAGATTTTGATACAGAAAAGGAACGAATTGTACTGCATAATATTATAATCGTATTTTTTAATTCTGCAACGATTTCTAATCGAATTCCTTGAATTCTAAAATTGTCAGGAAATAAGAAAAAAAAATCGTAATAAGCAATTTCATCCAAAATCTAAAATCCACAGATTTTGATGGACATCAACGCCTTTTATGACATTCTCTAACGATTCTTAAATGGTCAGGAAACAGCAAAAATGATGGACATAGAGCATAGATTTCTTTTAATCTAAAATTAATAGATTTTGATTGAAAAGATGAACCAATTGAGCTGCCTTCTACATTCAACCGCAGTGTTTTGACATTCTTTAACGATTTCTATAATAAAATATCGTGGATTCTAAAATAGTTAGGAAACAGGCAAAAACAAATCGTGGCATAGCAATTCCTTCCAAGATCTAAAAACAACGGATATTGCTAAAAAAATAATAAAAAATGAACGAATTGAACTGCCTTCTACAGCAATCGCAGTGTTTTACATCTTCTAACGATTACTAATCAAATTCCGTGGATTCTACAACTATCAGAAACATCGTGACCGTATATAAAAGCAATCTTACCGAAAACGTTACAACTGCCCAATAGACATCTAAAAGTAACATTTTCTGTAAATTTAAGCTTTTGTATACTAAGACTTTTGGGTTTTAATTTTAAGTGACGTTCTTTATTTTGCCTATTTTTATAGTTTTTAGTGCCTTTTTAGGTAGGTACCTAAAACTATAATGGTTTTTATTACCTATTTTTCCGGTCTCTAATTATTAATATTATTATTAATTCAAATTTTCGTTTTTGAGCTTAACGCATACTCTTCAATATTAACATTCAAAATGACGGATTCAATATGGTGGCAATAAAAATTTGATTTAATAATTTAAAAAATATTTATTTTTCGAGTTCGTCGATTTTGACTTGATATATAAATTTCAATATTAAAAAAATGGCTGCTTCAATATGGCAGCAAAAATGACCGCTTCAATATGGCAGCAAAAGTGGTACATTTACCAAATTTTATTAAAATAAATCTGCACGTCGCCAATGCTTTCGAATGCTGATTTTGATTTTTTTATTAAAAAATATTTTAATTTTCAAAATAGCGACTCAAAATTTATAAATTAAATTTGTTTGGTGCTTTTTCGAATAAATTATCGTATTGAAGATATTTTTTTAAATATGGCGTCTAAAATATGGCCGCCACAGACTAAATTTTACAACTTAATAGAGAAAAAACTTACAGAAGGTATTTTTTTTGAAAATGTTTCAATCAAAAAATAAATATCTACCTATCTAAAATATTTTTAATAAAATAAATTAGCGTACAAATCAGTCGTGAGTTAGGTTTTTGAATATAAGAAAAATTATAACAATCTCGAATTAATGAGTTTAAGATGTTAGTATTTTTTTTTATTTTAGAGTCCAGTTGATTCAAACAAAGATATACAAATTATTAAAAAAAAGTATAATTAACGTTTCGCCCAATAATACAAACATCATCACATAAATTACAATACAATAATATTGTACATTTTTTGACCGGTATAATGAACATTTTCCAGATATTTTTTTCGTGCCCGGTCTTATTTTTATTTTCAACGAAAACTTTCAAATTTTCTTAATTATTTGACGTTTCGTCCAGTATTATGAACATTATCACGTAAATGAGCATATATATGAAATTATAACCAATATATTGGTCGAAATTTGTAATTAACTAAATCACATTAGAAATATTTTTAAATATCAATAATTTTTGGTCCATTGTAAAATTCAAAATAATTAATACTATAGTCAATAGTGTAATCATTTATCATAATATTTTGCATATATACACACAATTATTTTAACACTTCTAGTAACTATATAGTAGTAAATACGCGGTTTACATTATAATATTCACACCACCATATAAACTAAGAAATTATAATTTTTTTTAGTATATTTACATAAATTTACTAAGTATAACTTAATAATGAACACAAACACACTGAATTCGATATGGTATTTGTAAAATACTAAAAAAAACCACACAATCTTTCTATATATAAAATAATCACAAAATTTATATAATTTTTTGAGTCAATATACATTGGTGTGCGTGCGCGATCACTTATATGGCGGTGTCAATGAACTTTCCATATATATAACAATATTTCGAAATTATTATGTGTCGTAAAATTGAATTTTTTTCTCATTATATGGTAAAGTGTTTTCCATATTATGTATAGAATTTTCACATGTTTTTCTTTTAATGAATTTTTTTTATTTTCATAATTTTTCGTTAGAGCACAATTTTTCCAATAAATATTCCAAAAATCGAATTAATTTATGAGACGAGCTTTTTTATTGTAAAAATATAAAGCTTTTTTTAAGCGAAATATTTTCTAGTTGTACACTTATCACAGAAAACTATTTTAAGCTAAAAAAATTAGCCTCATGCTGACGACGACGTTCAATATATCAATAAATATATAGACGAGATGGTGATGATTTTATTAGATGGTCATAAAATAAAAAAATAATTTATATTTTCACAATAATAATAATTAATCAATGCGGAAAATTTTTATTCACAAAATAATTTCCATAATATAGTGTTGTCACCTCCAAAACCTCTTCTCATCACACACTTTTTTTATCTCTCATTCATCACACCGTCGCGATTAATAGAAAAATTAATTTAACCGTCGTCGTCGTCGTCAATCAAATCTGTTGAGTGACAATATATTTATGATTTTTCTTTAGACCCGGAAAAGCTAGTATATATGCAGAATTTTCATTAAATTCAGAAAAATAACAAAAAATCAAAAATTCCATTCCGTTTTGTTATGAAAAAAAATTTATGATTTATGAATAAAAAAAAACTGTTTTTTTTCGCGACTTTCTGGAAGTAGGAAGCGATTCAGCTACGGGTACCGCTTACACTGACATTTTTGTAATATTTTATTTATTTTATTATTGAACGCGTATATATGCAGCAGTACTCTATATACTCGTCAGAATATTATTGTGTACTAGTGGGGCACATATACATACATTTGCGATCGTATATACAAAAATTCATTTTTTTACCATTTTTTTTTTGGTCGAACACACAGTCCCGCATTTGTATTTTTGTACACAAATGAAAATTTATTTTTTTTATTAAAAAGAAAATCATCAAAAGCAGCTGAGAGGTTGCGCATGTGTACGTTATCATGGGCGCGGGTATCAGCCGCGACATACGTTCAAACTTGGTATATGAGTATATTATGTTCATCGGTTTGCCGCGCCGATGAACAAAAATTCATCATGAATAAAATATGAAAATCCATCATCACTCAGAGAAGATGCGAGAGATGCTGCTGCACAAAAACAAAATTTCCATAAATTATAAAAGTCATATTTTTCAAATATTTGCTAAGAGACGTCAACACGAATCTCATGCAATTCACCATCAGCAAGCTATTAAAAGGGGGTGGTAAATAAGGTGGGTGACTCTTATATAGCATGACGGTAGTATTGGTTGTTTTCATCATTTAAAAAGGAAATTCTTTTGTTTTTTTGCTTAGCTTTTCTTTATGCTAGAGAGAAAGGATGAGTGAAAAGTGACGTATACAATTTTTGAACGCAACGTGGCATTTACAGAATGAACTTTTCTTTTAATAAAATATTCTACCTTCTATCCACTAGGTATATGTTGTTATCTTGCTATATATTCTATTTTGCATGGAATTTTTATTTATAAATATAAAGAGCTTGCAATAAATGTTATTGTGGGTGGATATGGGTGGTTTTGTTTTATTCTGGTGCGAGAGCTTTATACCGTTTTCTTTTATATATTTTTGATTTTCCCAACTATATGGAAATGGTTTTTTTTCATATAGTTGTTAGTAGGTTTATAGTTTATGGAAAAAACTTTATTAACATTTTTCATTTTTTATTTACTTCCTTTTATTTTCTTTTCCGTTTTGAAAATATTATAATATATTGTATTCTGTATAATATATAGTGGAGTAGGTATTGTTTGTTTTGTACATAAAAGCTTTTCTTTTTTCTTTAACTTTTAAAGCTTTTAGTTTTTATTGTGTTGTTTTGTTTTATGGATTTGCAAATTATTTGAAGGAATGTAAAAAAGAACGCGAATATATAAAAACCTTGAGTGTTTTATTAGTTATTATACCTCTATTCTATATATATATATACATAATATATATATAATGAAAAGTACGAGTATTCGCACACTTTCGGAAGTGATGTTTTTTATTAGTTTATTTTTATTTTTATCGTATGTACAGTGTACACATTAAAAAAAGAATTTTATGGAAAATAATTCTTGTGATTTCTGTTTCTCGGGTTACAAGGTGGTCAAAATCGCCAAAAATCTTACGTGCAGCGTTGACATCAAACACCTGCCGAAATATAAGTATTAATTCGATTGAAATGAAACTTTGTAGATCTATAGGATATTAACTGGGTTATCTGACAAAAATAAAAAAATACAAGATTTGAAATATTTTCATAATTCAAAATGGCCGCCAAATACTAAATACCAAATTTCTCAAAAACACATATTTAAAAAAATATATTTTTAATTTTTATTTTAATCTACAACATGATAGTAATAAACTGTCAAAATTATAGAATATAATTTTTCCTTGTTCCCTTGAAAATTGAACAATGGTTATAAGGATTATATAGTTCAACAAATTACTTCTAGAGAATAAGACAAAATGCTATTCTATAATTTTGACAGGTAATTACTATCATGTTGTAGATTAAAATAAAAATATTTTTTTTGAAATACCTACGTCTTTTTGAGAAATTTGGTATTTAGTATTGGGCGGCCATTTTGAATTATGAAAATATTTCAAATACTACATGTTTTATTTTTGATCAGATAACCCAGTTAATATCCTATAGATCTACAAAGTTTCATTTCAATCGGATAAATACCTATTTTTCGGCAGGTGTTTGATGTAACTGCACGCGATTTTCGGCGATTTTAAACACCTTGTAACTCGAGCACCACAAATCACAAAAAACTGGTTTTCCATAAAATTGATTTTTTAATAAGTACATACGATAAAAATAAAAAACCTAATAAATTAAACATGACTTCCAAAAGTGTGCGAAAACTCGTTATTTTCTTCATATATATATTATATAGTGTAGTAGGTACATTGTGTACGAGTGCTAAAGAGTTACGGGTATGATTTTCAGATTTACTTTCTTTTTTCATAGAAAAATGCGAAATTTTATTTTTTTAGAGTTGCAAAAAATATTGTAAGCTTTTAATTTTGATAAAAAAAAATTGCTCGTTTTGAAATGTCTTTTATTGTTTTAAACAAAATAATTCTCTTGATTAGCTAAGTACACAGAATTTAATTGTTTATCAAAAGAAGTTGGTAAAGTAATAAAGTTTTAATTTTTAAGTCTCCAAAATTAATTAAAAACAAAACAAAATTATAGAATTCACAAAATTGTTTTTCGAATTTTTTCTGATAAATTTAAAGAAATATTTTAATTTTGTTCAGCACACGAAATGCTAGAGGATCAGTCTCACAGTCAATCAGTCTGACATTTACTTAGCCCCACAGTCAGTCAATCAGTCTTACAGTCAGTTAGTCTCACAAAATTTTTTTTGTTAAATTATGAATAACAAACTATAATGAATGAATGAACAGACATACAGATATTAAGAGATATATAATTTCAAAATTTGCGACATAACGCCCAAAAGCTTTAAAAAATTTTAAATTTTAAAATTTTACCTTCTAAAAATTATAAATAAAGCGAAGGGTTTACAATAATGGTATATTATGGGTGCTATGTCGGTTTGGTAATATAAAAAAGCTTTTGAAAGCTTTTGGGCGTTATGTAATTTGAGTGTTATATCATATCAGTATATCACCATATCCATATCTAATACTTTTTAAGCAATTTAAAATTGTTTTACAAACATAAGTCAGAGAATATATTTTATATGCGCATATATTTTTTTTATTTAGTGTTTCAACGGTTTCACTTATAGATGGCGCCAAAACTTTGGAAGTATTTTATTATGTATTTATAAATATGATGGATTATAAATTCTGGTACATAGAAAAAACAACTTCTAATTATAAAAAGAAAATGACAAAACTCTAAAAAAAAGCTTTCAACAATGTTCTCTTCAATTTTCTGGGAAGAAAGTCTCTGATATAACCGAAAAATAGAAAACTTTTTTCAGCATGTTGGCCCACACCAGTCTAAAAAAAACAATTTACCTAGTACATATACTCAAAAGCAGGCACATAGGCATATTACTACACATAGAAAGAATATATAATACAATATTTTCGGTGAGATAATATAATATTGTGCGCACGACTTGTCATTCGGTCATTGAACCTTTTTGTTTTGGATAAGAATTTCGAACTCACGAATTTTCATTTTTTTATATAACCGTCTTATATATAAACCCAAAAAAAAACGTTAGTATTAAAGATTGTTATCAGTATATTGATAAAAAACGATTTTTTTTTTGGTGTGTGGTGCTTGTATATATGAAGGCAAGAATATTATTATATACAACTTGTACTTATGTGTAGTATTGAAATTTGTATATATAAGTAGGTACCCAAATTTCGGTTTATTCAAAAAATTGTATATAAAAATTGATAATGACGAGTGGCAATGTACTTTACAACAAATATATATATAAATAATATTATTAAACATTTTGTTTATACCGGCAACAATATCTAATTTTAGCACCAAAAAAGAAGCTCTTATCATTTATAAGTGAAAGAAAATTTTGTTGCCAAATTTATTTTTGATGTATAGTTATGTCTTATGTCATTTTATGTCAGAGGCGAAGCTTGATTTGGATTTAGGCGAATCGCTTTGATTAATTTGGTATAATCTGAAGAGTTTTGATAAATCTGAAAAGCTTTTGATAAATTTGAAAAGATTTTGATGAATCTGGAAAGATTTTATATATCTGAAAAATATTTGATTAATCTAAAGATTTTGATAATTCTGAAGATTTTGATAAATCTGGAGAATGTTTTGAAAGAAAATTGAGATCTGAGAAGTGCTTGATACAAAAAAAAATCTAAAAAAAATTGTTCAATCTGAGAATATTCTGATAAATATAAGAAGATTTTGATCAATCTTAAAACAAATTGATAATTCTGAGAGTTTGATAAAAAGAAATCTAAAAAATTTGGTTAAATCTCAGAAGATTTATATATCGGGAAACACTTTGATTAATATGAGAAATTTTTGAAAAAATCCTAAAAATTTTGTAACAAATCTCAGAAATTTGAACATAATATAAATTCTATTTAGAAATATAGTGAGTGCAAAGTGGTTGAAATATTATCGTGGAACAAAGAAAATTTGATTGCCCTTTTTTATATAAAGAGACTCGCTTAAGCTGAAAATTACTGAAACGTTTTATAACGCATTTAGAATTATTGTTTATTTGCCCAGTTCACCTGAACTCTTATGAATTTATGTTTGTATGCGATGTGGATTTAAAAAATTATTATTTATAACTAAATTTTTTATAATAGAAACAAATTAGCGGTAGCTCTAATTAAAATATTCATTTTACACGAATTTTTAATTAGACCGATGATGCTTAATGAAAATATGATACGATTCTGTGAATACTTGGTAATAAAATATAGGTAGTCTAATATTATTATGTTGGATTGAAATCATGTTTTTAATATTTTATTTAATTAATTTAAATTTGTTTTGAATAGATGACTGTGATGTTGCAACACAGGCTCTCGAGTAATTTTCGTTTATTAGTTTTACTAATGAACATTCTTACAGAATAGGTTAATACAAATTACCGAAACGTATAGATCTTAATAAAAATAATATTTCATTAATAAAACTAATAAAAAAATTCGAGAGCCTGTTTCAACATCATATTCATAGTATTTAATTTTCCTTATCTTTCTAAATATCTATATTATTTATTTAAATTAAAACAGTTTAATTTTAAATATTTTAAAAACTATTTATTTGTTTGACGTTTCGTTCAATACTATGAACATCTTCGGTAACACTAGAATATTATAAAAAACGTTAAAAAATCTTATGTATATATGCTTTGTGCGTAAAGTAAAATTATATAAAAGGACAAAAAATTTAAAACTTTGCTTACAATAACATATTATAAAAAATACTTATTCAGGATTAAATTTATAGTATTTAACATAACAGGAACGAATGTTGATTAATACTGTAAAATTATTGATAGTTTAATCAATGAAAATTAAGGTTTCAGATAAAAAAAACGTCAATAAATCACAATTCTCACTGGATTTTTAGTAAAAGGCAAAACGATGTATTGACATTTACATACATTTCTATAGTTTTATTTCAAATTTAAATGTGAAAAATCAAAATTCTTCTAAATTCTTATAACTGAAACTCGAGAATTTCTTGTATTGTTAGAAACCTCTTAAAAATTTACATTTTAATTATACGAATTTTGAATTTATTTCCAAAAGTACAATATTATTAAATTATATAAATTATAGAGAACGCAAATAAAATGCACAACACCACATTTTTATAAATATCGAAAACCTCAAAAGCATATAAAGCTCTTGAGTCGTGTGCTTTTTTGTAGTTGATGTCACTTGAAAGTGAAATATTTTTTGTTTACATATAATTTGCAATTGCAATAAATATGCACAAAAAATATGCACCCACTCAATATCAAAAACACACAAGTACCAAGTACGTCATATCAAAACCTATATAGGTACTTGTTCTACTCGTTACCGGCCTATCCATCATATTATATAGTGCGAATATACAGTAATGATATCACAGCTATAATAAACAAAAACACTTTTAGTGAAGGAAAAACAAAATAAAACCCTTTATTATAAAAAGGAAATAAACTGCAAATGTTCATCATCATCATCATCACCACATATGTCCAGAAATTTTATAAATAGGTTTACGTTTTATTTATAGAAAATATGGAAATTTATATGTAAGTGAAGTGTTTCCGTTTTATTATGATGATGCAAAGCTTTGCAGAAAATACTTTGAAAATAAGGGAAACTGGAAGCTAAAAAAAACGCTTTTGCCTTTTGGGACTCAGTCGGTCACTATACTCTAATTTTAAATAATACAAAGAAAAATGTATGACAGTTAACGCTTTCGTCACGTGACACGTCCCTTTAAAAGGGAACAGATGGTAAGAATTTCATAAAAATATCATAAAAATAATTTTGAATTTACATTTTTTTAGGGTATTTCTAAAACACTGCTTAAAAATGATAGTAATCTCTATATAGGAGGCATGAGGTTCAACTGTTAGTGGTTTTGGGTGTCTACATACCTTCATTGCTAGTAAGAGGAGACTACCAAAAGAATAGATTCTTTTTATATTTTTTTTACTAAAGTAAATTTTTTGAGTCAGAGAGAAATGAGGGTAATATCTCCTAATTTTTTGATTTGGATCGAAAAAAAAAAAACAAAAAAGTGGTTCCATTTTATTAAACTTTGTATAAATAATAGAAAATACTGTTTCTATATTAACCAATTTACAATTGAGATAATTATCTTTATTTTAATAATATTGCAAAGCACAATACTATCATTAGCATCTCATCACATATATTATATTATGTATAAATAGTTTATGTTTTTCATGTTCATTTTCCCATTTGATTTATTTCTGGGTTGATAT
>JANSTW010092890.1:0-18543 GCA_027564275.1 Diadocidia ferruginosa | reverse complement strand
TGAAAACTTTATCATTTCCTTCAAAATGATTTTTTTTTTTCAAAAATACTGCAAGATTTGTTCATATTAATCGAATAGCATATCGAAGTTTATAACGACCATAGATTTATATAGAATATAGATAAAATCAAAAATATCATTGAACATCGGTGACATGTTGGTTATTGGTTCAAAATATAAACCATTCTTTGTATACGATGATTTTTCAATCAAACTTTCATATATAGAATTTTTAATGGAAGGTTCACGTTCCTATATATATTTAATAATAAGAGACCATAAGTAAATAGTAACGATTAGTAGTATATTACTTATAGATTATATACAATATCATTAAATATAAATATTAATAATAAAGTGATTACTTATATATTATAACTATGAGAAACAAATTTATCGTTTTTTAAATATCATAATAATATATCGATCGTGAGCTTTTTCTATGTGTTTGAAACAACTAAATTATTGTTCATCAAAAAGATTAATATATTATTGCTACAGTTTAGTTTTATATAAATTACAATATACATACAGGTAATAGCAGCATAAATTAAGAAAAAAATAAACAAAGGTTATTTTATTTATTATTTCAAGGTGTTTTTGCATTGTATAATGTATATGGATATTATATTATATCTATATATTCATATTGTTATTGTTTTCTTCTATATACTGGTAAGATATCGATAATTATGAGGAAATTGAGGAAATAATTTCTATATAAAAATTCAAAATTTAATAAACGAATGCGATATTGTTCTTTATTACATATTTATGTATATAGGTTATTTTCTCAAATTCATTAAAAAGAAAATTAAATATGTATGTCATCTTATATTTTAACTTTTACTTTCAAGTTATTATATAGTTTCGAAGCTTTTTTATATAATAACTATATCAAAATTTAAATATAAATTTTATTTCCAATATAGTAGAAATAACCTTTACCAAGTTATATTCTTCTATATTTTGCTATATGTACAAAAACAACAACTTTCATGGTAATCACAGGTCAACGACTAAAAAAATATCTTTATATACACAATGTCCGTATATACTTTATATATAAAAATTATGTAATAAACTAGTATGTAAGTATAGGTATATAGCAAAAAGTTATTATATGTTTTATGACCCCACATAATTAATCATTTTTATATATATAATTAAATAAAGAACTATAAAGCTCATTTATTTTTAGAACGATATAAAATGATATTCCTCTATTTTTCTATCATTATAAAATAGAGAAACAAACATATAGAAAAAAGCTTCGGAGTTTTTCATTCAAAACTATTAAAATAAATACCATATAATATTGTTTATTGACAAAACAAAAAGCTCATGTGGATATTAAAATTATAATTTTAAAACCGATTGACCCATTCATATAATTTATATATGACACAAAATATATAAAAATTCAATTTAATTTCATTCAGTTTATACATTCTACATACTATATAATGTAACTATGTAATGGGGAAAAATCTCGCTATATAATATTTACGAGAATATAAAAAATTTAATTTTATAGATTTTGAACCAAAATAAAAACCAGAAAATAAATATTTTATATATTTACAAAACAACAACCATAATATTATTAATATTTTAAAGGCATTGTACTCTTGGGTTTTGCAAATGTTATACCAAAAATTTAGTCCAAAAAATATATTTTACATAATATTATGTGCAGTAGATATGTAGTATTTGTACTATATGTTCTATATAGCATTTATACATAAAATATACATATATATAGTACACCAAAAAAAATATCAAAACCATAAAAATATATTGTTTTTAAAAAAGAAAATTGTTTTAGAAATTGTTTTGTGTTTGAGCCAAATTTTTAGTGTTTTTCATCATGATAGAAAATCTAATCGATAATATGCTGTTTTTTCGGTTCCCTTTAAAAATTATGTATATATGATATTTTATTTCTGGTTTTAAACATTTTATGTTTTATATATTTACCCATGTATATAGTTATATTGTAAAAAGTTACTACATAAAACATATATAGTATATAACATGATTTTATGATCAGAGTCGTTTTTGGACATCATCGTTCTTCATATATAAATTATAGTATTTAACATCATGTATTATAGTATATGAAGTTTTAGTTTGTTCAATACAAACAACATTTGATATGGACAAACAAATTTTGTAATTAATATAAATGTTTTAATTTTTATTTGCAAAGTTTGTGGTCGATTAAATTCACCAAAAACAAAACGATGTTTTATATGTTAAGTGTTTTGTTCAAATGTTATATTGCATAATGTTTTGTTATAGAGAAAGTTTTTAAAATAAATATTTATAATTTTTAAAATAAGGAAATCCTTCAAAAACATATAGATATCTAATTTAATATTTAATTAAAAGTTTTCAATTCACGTAGAATTACAGGTCTTAAACCCCCCATGAGATTTTTTCAATAACAACGAAAACTAAAACTAAACATTTTTTGTATGCAATGTCAGCTCGAATATCAGTCGACAACACAAAATTTCAATTAAACCCCCTTTCATGATTAACCAAAGAAAAGTGCACCATAGTAAACAATCTCTGATGTAACTTCAGTCTTTTCGACACAAACATATAGGCGAAAAGAAGCGTCAAAGTCGGGAATACTTCACTCCCCTTTACCAGCTGTACCTACCAACGAAAAGAGTATTATGTAAATCTACATTCTACAACTACAATTCTTTTGAACATGTTGAAATTATGGGAATTACAATTTGCAATTATTTTGTTTTTATCAAAATGGTACTAGATACGCCACTGTCCTCTACAATGAACTAATAATATTGTCAGCGATCATCAAAAACAGAATTCTGCCTTTTCAGTGAAATCAAGGTCATTGAAATTTGAAAAATTAAATCGTATGGCAAATTTTTAAAAGCTTCTACTGATTATTATTATAATGTGATTAACAGTACCTTAAATTTCTGAAAAAGCGTCGCAAAAACAAACGGTTAAGATCTTTCTTAAGAAAAAAGAGACGGAGATTTGACCGGAAGTGGTAAAAACATAAGTTAATTTTAGCTATGTATAACGAAATCGATATTTCGCTTTAACGCCTTGCTGCCTCTGCCCTCTGGATAAAATTTTCGGCCCAATTTTTTTGAATTAAATGGAACGCAATAAATAAAACATATTTTAAATATAAGCGATCGTATTTTTGAAAAAAAAAATGGGTAATCATTTTTTAACATTGAATTATAGTACTTAGATTACCCAAGACCCTAATGGGTTGTAGTGGCAAATTGTTATTATAGTACTTAGAAATAATTTTACATTAACATGAAAGTGACTAAGACTCGTATAAAAATCTGAAACTCACTTACATAAAATAAGAGACTCAGCCTCATAGGAAGGAAAATCTCAAAACCACACAACTAAAAGAAACAATTTTAATAAAAATTAAAGTATATCTTGAAAGCTCAAAAGCTTTGGTAAAGTAAAGGCAACACAATTTGCTTAGCATTCTAATTCAATTAACACCGGTTGAAACAGACCTACAGCGATTAACGGTGAATAGCGGAACAACTAGTACAAATAATGTAAAAAAAGAAAAAAATCTACTTTTTTCGTGTTAGACTCATAGAAAAATTGTTATAATTAAATTTCAAAATAAAATAAAAAATTTTAAATTTGTTGAACCAATTTTTCTGAAACATGCACCAAAGTCCACATTTGGTTATTTTAATATAAAAAAATAACAAACAAAAATCAAAAAAGCATTTATTCCATCCTCTTGCTATTTCATTTATCAATACCAGTAAAATTAGAACATTTCATTTTCTTCCTATTCCTTTTTTAAATAATATTTGAGTAGTTTTAACAGGTACTTAGCGCCAACATGTATAACACCACCCCTGTGTCCACCTATATTCGATATTATTAGATGAGGTTTATCATATTATATAGTGTATACCCACTAAAAGCAGATCCCACTAACATGTAATCGTATATTCAAATTTCAGTGATAACATTTTCGATAGCAAAAATCTAGCGTGAAAATTAGTCTTCTCTTCAAATTTAAAGACTCTGGCTATGAATATAAAAATTTTTGGTATATTTTAAAGAAATGTATTATTCTTAAGCTACCTTTATAATATAGCCATGATTATTACTCTATTTTTAAGTTGTACATTTCTTCACTAAATTATAAATAATCTAATTAAAACACTTCCAAGCAATTACATTCTTAATATTTCAAGTACATAAAACCTGTTCAAAAATTCCAAATTTTTTTTTCAAATGGGGCCCTGTAAATAATTTAATATATTCCTCCGAAAAAATGAAACAAAGAATGTAAAATACTGTTAATGCACATGACTTTACTTATTCATACGTATATATATATAATAATGTAACATTTTGCAAAATATATATATATGTAATGAAAACTTTTATTTTTTATGTTTGTTTATGTCTTGTTTAAATATTCAAATTTTGCTCTAAAAATGTTAAACTGACTAATTTCCCTATACATTTCATTGTGTACAGTATAGTTAGGTATAATAGAAGGCATTTTATATAATATGGCAGTGCTAATGTACATTAAGCCATATCTAAGATAGACGTATAACTATATATAGTTAATATAATGTATTTTTAAATGTACCATACATGCAAAAATATATAATTGCTTTTAATAAATTTAAATTCATATTATATATTGTCGGTTTCAACGACAAGTATGATAACTCGTTTTTTTTCAGGAGAGCTGTTGAAAGTTTTTATTTTTTATATAACTAAGTTCAAGGTTCACTGCTATATAAGTGCTGTTTCTTCGCCATTTTTCATCGCTGATTTATGAGACTTTTAAAGCAATTTTAAAAGTAAGATAACTTAAGTTATCACACTTGTCGTTAGGACTGCCGATATACATTTTTACTGGTGAGGGTAGGTATATATGCTATTTTATATATATATAGAATTTTATATACATTATGTTAAATATAGTATTATGCAAATTATACATATATAGTAAAAATTATAACAATAAATTCCTAACAAAAAAAAATTATGTCATAAATTAGGCTCGTTTGTGGTGAGGCATTGAGTGGAGGTTGCGTTTTTTTCGGTATGGTAATTTTTATAACTTTTATGCGATATAGCTTTTTGTTCATACAAATTGTTTGATTATCATTATTAATGTTTTTTTCTGTACATGTAAATATATAATATTTATATAATATTATGGTTTTCATTCATTAAAAATTAAAATATAATAAAAAAATGATACCACAAATTTTTAAATATATATAAAGGGCTAACTATATATATGTAATATTATTGCGCTTTCGTTTAAACAAACAATGTATATACATATATATTATATAATATGTACATACATTTTCTTTTTATGTAATACAATGATTTTCATCCCTTATACACACCAAATCAATCTGATATAACATGCTTTTTTGTGTGTCCCATATATATATATTGGCTATTTTATAAAATGTACTTCTTTTATTATATTATATATAATATGTATAGTGTAAGATATTATATATAAGAATATCATATTGTGAGATGTGACTTCTTTATGTATTTCTTCAAAAAAAAATCTCATCGCCAAATAACAATTTATATTTAGCCTTTGGCTACATTTTTGTGGCTTGTATTATGTTAACATCTGAATATTTATGTAAGAGATGGAAATGTATATATAACGAAACATATATTATATAATGTAGTGACTATATATTATGAGTAGCATATAATAAATATATAAATATAAAGTTTATATAAATATTGTAAATAATCCATATTATATATACATAAAAGCATCAGTAAAATATATAAAAATAAATAAATCATTTATATAAAATATAATAAAAGAAAATTATGTTGATGGTCATTGGGTGCGAGCCATAAATAAATTATGAATTTTTATCATGTAAACACATAAATATTACATATTTATTATTATTATCTAAAATTAATTGTATAATTATTTCCATATAGATAATTTATGATAATTTAATTAAAATATTGGGTAAATGCAACTTAATATAAATTTGATTTAATCTAATGTATATACTTAAAAATAAACTTGAATTTGATACATTTCATTTGATAGAATGCCTATATTTGGCACTATCTGGAGAGTGTTATCAATCTTCACTGACGACGGATTAGCCTATAGAAATAGTGTAACTCTTGTATCGGTATATGAGTAAAGACACTTTTTGAAAAGCTTTGACGAATATCTAGAGCCACATAATATTGCAAAAATATTAATTTTTCGTTGACCGATATAGTCGTGTTCCAAAATTTTAAAATGAATAAATAAAATATGTTTCTACTTGATATACAATATACATATGATAATGGTATCGTCGCTCTCATTGTTTATCATTTGTTTAATGTCGTCAAAAACTCGCAGTAGACATCTTTCTGATAATCATGTTATTATAATTTAGTATAAAATAGTATAGTATATTATATGTATAAAATTTCTGTTTGGCTGAGTACTCTGTAGAACCCTTTCAAAATTAATACCAAAAATGTTGATCACACTATTGATCAGAAAAACTCAAATTTAATGTGATTTAATTATTTAAGATATGAAATCAAGCTTAAAATTCTCTAATTATAATATAATTAAATTGTATACTACGTAATAAATTTAGTAACATTTTATCAAATTTACTTATTTTCTTACATAAAAAAATATATATAAGTAAATATATTAAAATAATATTTTGTTTACCTATTTAAAGGTCGATAGGATCATTTCGAATGAAGATTAGGCATTATTTATATATACGCATTTCAGTATGCAGTAATTTTTGCTTTTACTACCATACAAAAATCCATATAATATATTTATGAAAATAGTACAAGCAGGGGCATCAATTGATAGGGGCTTGAATCAACCACCTCTCCCCTCCCAAGACCCAGCCTCTTTTCTTAATGATACAATAATTCAACCGTTAAATAAAACTTATCCTAACATTTTGTATATATTCTAGTCTATTATTAACTCTAATCCACCTGCGTACAGAAGTAAAATAGTCGCTTTTTATTGTAACTTGTAGTAGAATACGATAAAAATTAAATTAAATTAGTGAACATTTTTAAAAATATGCTTTACATAGGCGGCAATCCAAACGAACTTTTTGTTTAATACACATTTGTGATGGCTATATCGGGCTTATTTGAACCAATATTAAAAAAATTAAAACAAAATCTGGTAGATTTAATTTAATTAATGTAATAAAAATTAAAAAAAAAAATTAAGGTAAAAATTTAACGGTAAAATTAGTCAGTTATTTCGATTCAAGTTTCTGCAAAAAGTTTAATAAATTTTTAGTTTGTTTGAGGAAAAAACTCTGATTTTACAAGCAAAGTTCTCTATAAACAATTTGTTTTATATTGAATGGCAGAAATTGTTTATTAAGGCAGTTTCGTTCGGCTTGCCGCTTATGTTAGCAGATTTTTAAACAACAAATTTATGTAAATTTTTATTTTTTACAACAGAACCCAAAAAAGACTAGTGCCCACGACTCAAATGAGCTCCTGCCTCCTAAATTATTAACTTATATATAGTTTCTATGTTTTATTTGAAAACAAAATATTCCAAGTTGGTTTTTAATAATTAAGTCTGTATTTTTCGATATTTCTTTCTAAAAAATTTTGCTGGGCGGCAATTTTATAATTATAAAATAAAACTCTATTTTAAATTTATATTTGTACTAGGTAAATTTACCATCAGTGGATGGATCTATGTCAATCCGTCCGATTTTAAAGATATTTTCAGATTTTTTTGGTTATACCGATGCAATAGCTCAGTTGGTTGAGCCATGTTCAACCAAATGAATTTTGTAAGCGGGAGGTCTGTGGTTCGAGTCTACCGGTCGGCACAAATTAAAAAAAAATCCAGAAGAGATTTTTTCGGAATCATGGAGATAAAATTACTTCTGGAATTTGATTTGGACCGTGTATATAGATCAATAGAACGGGCCGGGTGGTTGGGATTCCACTTGAAACTGTAGGTCTCGGGTCACGTTGAATTTGACAGACATAAAAAGTGACACACGTGGTATCAAAACGGCATTTTCATGCTAATTGGGGACACGTTTTTTATATATAGGACGGTCCGCTTCAGAATTAGGGCCATCGGGAATCTTAATATTTTGCATATTTTACGGTTTAAACGATTTATTGTTATTATTTTTATGTTATTTAAAAAAATCTCTAAACCTAAAGCACGAGCATTGAACATTTATGAGGCCTTGGTAGAACACAGTCATATACCACAAAACTTTTTCTTCGGTTTTGTTGTACAATTTAATAAAAAAAGTGTCTCTATATCTGATTTAAATTTTGCAATCGATTTTTAATCACTTATTACACCCATCAAGGTCCCCTGAAGACAATTTGTAAGGCAATATTTGTTTTGTCAAATATAAGCTATATGGCTTTCTTGTTTGTTTTTACCAGTACAAGTCTTGTACAGAAAATGTAAAAACTTCTTTTTATTTTGTTATCGTTTTACTAAGAACAATTTATTTAATTTTTAATTTAATAATAAATATAATTTTTATTTATGAATTTAATTTTTAAATACTTTTCCTCAAGTTATAAAATGTTCTTATCGATATATTTAATAGACTCTATATAGTAACTTCTAATAAACCTGTGTATAGTGTGTTTTGAGCAGAAACTTGATTATACAATACTATCGATAAACACACAAAATTCAATTAACATTTCAATCAATTTTTTTTACTTTTATTTGTATAATTAAATCGCACGTGAATGAAAAGAAATTAAATAAAAATATTTCCAGCTGTTTTCAAGCTGTGTACGAAATTGATTTAACGATTTTCCTCAAATAATAAAAATATATTTTCTG
The DNA here is from genome assembly GCA_027564275.1 of Diadocidia ferruginosa. Lineage (NCBI taxonomy): Eukaryota > Metazoa > Arthropoda > Insecta > Diptera > Diadocidiidae > Diadocidia > Diadocidia ferruginosa. The sequence goes on along the minus strand of JANSTW010092890.1, from coordinate 9,653 downwards.
AATTAAATTAATGAGCTAACACGTTCAAATGGAAAAAAACAGTTTCAGGAAAAACTAAAAAATATGTTTATGCAAAATGATTTATGTTCATTATACAAAATCTATATATATATTATCGCAAAACATATCAAAATTACTATTTTATACTTTTTTGTTTGTTTAACATATTTTCTCTAATGTGTTTACTTAAACATAAAAAATGTTCGCGTATATATACATTTTTATGATGGAAGAAGCAGTTCGTTTCTTTAAAGAAAAGCGTATAGGGAAAAATTATTCTATTTTCTATGAATGAGTTGGGTACAACGACTTAACAACTTTACAATAATGTTGTGAAAATGTGAAGAAAACAAAAAATATCACCGTTTACAACACCACATAAAAAACACCCATATATTTTTCGTCGTTACATTCATTATATGCCATTTGCCCAATTTTAACGAAATGTAACCGCAATATAAAAACCTACAAGAAAATTTTTATTTCTTTTTCCGGTTTTATACTTCTTCTCTTTTGTATAAATTTTTATGTTTTTGTGACTATATCGTTTGTTGAATTGCCTAAACATCTTTGCGGATTCTTCTTCCTTTAAAATATTTTATTAACTGTATTACGGTTTGAGTATCAAATAAAAGAAAAGAAAATTTTTAAATTTTTCTTTTGTTTGCTTTTCCCATATAAAACCGCAATTTATATATGGGTCGTAAAAAGGTCATCGATTGTGATCTGGTATATAATATATAGTTTATATTGGTCTAAATGATACATTGATAAAACCATTAATTCAATATTGATTTTTTCCTTTTAAAGAAATTTGGACAATTTTTTTAAGTCTTTTGCTTAAAAATTCCTTTTATCTATAAATTGCTCTTTAAAATGGTAAAGAAAAACAATAAAATTTATGGTTTTTCTATCGACCGATATTTTTTTGAAATAAATGCATTTTCTCTAATATACTATACTATACAATATTACACATACTTCAGAAAAGTATTACTAACTATGCTGGTTTTGAATATATAGTTTTATCGCGCAGATTATATTTCAAATGAATTTACAAAGGTTTCCGTTTATGTTTTTAAACTAATTATTTTCTTATAAGAAATTCATTTTTTTTACAAAATACAAGTAGGTAAGCTATACACTAACTCATAGTTATATAGATAAAAAATTACCTTGACATAATGCGCAATCATTCAACTTGTAATAAATTAATGTTGAAACTATATTCCATACTTTATATATTCCGCGGAGGATAAATAAATTTCATTTAACTTTATATTATAGTGTTGTAGTAGTATGTAGGAGTGAACTGAATAATAAACAAATTTATACAATTTATATAATTTCAAAGACGCGGCACTACAGAAAATCGTTAGGACATGCCCTACATATTTCTGTGTTTAATTTTTCCAATAAAGTTAATTTAACCAAATTGAGTATAAATCATATTACGTTGTATGATATACATTTGAATTTAGCTGGGATGTAACAAAAATATATTTTTTCAAAAAAAATAGATTAAAATGACAATTTACCAGAAAACTGGAAAAACTGAAAAACCCATTATTATCAATTCAACATGACACAATGTATATGTGAAATGTGAAATGACAGAAATTGGTGGATAAATAATGATAAAATTTATTTACTATCCGACTGTTTTTATTGGTTTTATATAATTTTCATTTTTGATATTTTACTTAACAAAACGTATATTTATAGCCGGATGGGTACAACGCATACAATAATTAAATGTATAAGAATGGACACTTTATATATAAAAAAAACATATCCCTTGACAATTTTTTACCAGACTTCGTTAAAAATTACTATTCATATAGTGAAAATATTTGCTTTCATTAATCGATGTGTTAATAATACACAATTTTAAAACTGGCTAGTGGTCAGGGTCAGTTTTGTAAATTATAATAAGCCCTATACCTTTCAAGTTCAGCGTTATATAAAAATGTCTTTCATATAAATTAATCACACTTTCTCGTCAGGCTCAAAAAGAATGCTTATTGTGTACCCATTTTGATATGTTTATTTTTGTGATCCTAAAAATTACGTGAATTTCTTATTAATCAAAGACATAAAATCAAGAACGTTACTTAGGTGTGGTTTTTGAATAATATTGTTGATACATTATATAAATGATACTTAAGTGAAAACTAAAATAATATATTGGCTTTTAACAAATTTATATGATATGCTTTTGATATATGTATAACACTAAATTAAATTTTACCTATGGGTTTTATACATATAGATTCAATAGAGGTCTGAGAGCCCTAGCATAACTGAAATGCTGCTTTTACTATACTTTTACATTAGAAAACTGACAAAACCCAAAACATTCTCTATTATTTCACATTTTTGAACAAAAAGGGTGATCTAATAAATATTTACAACAACAAGAAAAAAGATGGAAGGCTCCTCGCCTTTAACCTATAGTTACTCCAAATAGTATAGCGTCACTTAAAGCGCAACCAGACCAAAATTGACCAAAATCCGTAAAACTGTCTCTTTATAATAAATGTTCATATATATTTTGGCTTAAAAAAATTATAATATAAATGGAGCACAGCTTTCCTTTTGACAAAGAGACTCCAAATACAATACCAGATTCAAAGACCATTAATAACGTACTTGTTTCAAATTTTGTCAAATTGCAAAATTAAAATGTAATCCCAGACTATAAGACCACTAAAAACTCACCCTGACCAACATTTAGCCAAATCCGACTACTGGTAAAAAACTTTCTCTATATATTCTCATATTTTTCGACCATTTTTATCAAAAAAATCGTATGGGAGCCTCCCTTCCCCTTGGAGCTATAGTCCTCAAATGCAATTCCAGAGTAAAGAACCACTAAAACTTTATTTATGTGATCATATTTTTCGACCATTTTTATCAAAATAATCGTATGGGAGCCCCCTTCCCCTTGGAGCAATAGACCCCAAATGCAATCCCAGAGTATGGGACCACTAAAAACTCACTCCTACCAAATTTTGGCCAAATCCGCCCACTGGTGTAAAACTTTCTTGTGTCTGATATTTTGCGGACGGACGGACGCACGGACGGACACTTTTTCCTGTTTAGTTTTTCTGAATCATAAAGCGCAAATGTATAGTAAAAGCAAAAAGGTTTACACTGAATTATATAAAATATATAGAATTTACATTTATAGATTTTATGAAACATCATATGTTGGCCCAAATTTAACTATTTCACGCTAGTGCATTGTAACTATATATAAATAGTTTGTAGATAGTAGATACATGCAATAAAAGTATTAATTACATTAAAATGCGGTTATTTGTAGCACATAAGAAAAATTTGTTGGGTTTATGTCTAAAAGTCAATGATTGATAGTTTTAGTGCAGTAGTGGCTGGTAAAAATATAATGCATATCAGCGTTCACGATTTTCCGTAATACTTTCGATTGAAAACATTCAATTATTTCAATATTTATAGCTCAATGCCATATATCCAGATCGGCATTAAGATTGCTTTGAACAGCATAAGTTTGCAATTTGTGAGCTTTCCATCAGTCGCAGTACATTCTGCAGTATCTTGTTCGAAGTTGTTTACTTTTCATTTATATGTGTTTTTGCAAAGTTAATCGACGATCTAAATGTAAACCTAAGTATTTCGCATATTGCTCCTGTAGTAGTGGTATGTTATTTAGTGACACTGGTAGGCAGATATATTTTCTGTTAGTAAATGTGACATTAACAGATTTGGTTTTATTTGCTTTCATTCTCCATTTTTTTAGCCGTTGTTGCATTTTATTCAGTCAGTCCCTTATGAAGTTCTCTTGATATCCATTCGGGATTTGTGTTGGACGTCAATATTATCTGCGTAGATTGCAATTAATGTACCAGAACTTGTTGGTATAAGTCAGCACTCAGCAGTATACAATAAGTATAATATATGACCCAGAACACTGCCTTGTGGTACTCCGAATTTGATGGACATCGGAGCAGTAGATTCTTCACTATACTTTACCATAAACTCTGTCATTTAAGTAAGATTGAAGTATGTGGTAAAACTTATAAGGAAGATTCTGTTTTTTCTCGTAGAGTAGTCCCTCATGCCTAACTTTAACAATTGTCTGAGTTAGTTATGCCAGATCTTTATTGATTTGATTGACAATTCGATGAATTTATTCTATTTTCCCGTGTTTTTGCCGAAAAACAAATTGGTATAAGCTCGAATATATTCTTTATCAGTTAGAACTGATTTTAGTCTTTTTGATAATAACTTTTCAAAAAGCTTAGCCATTACTGGAAAAGACTAATTTGTCTGTATGATGAAGCATTATTAAGGTCTTTTACTGGCTTTGGGATAAGAATAATTTGATCCGTTATCCACTGTTTAGAAAAGCAGCATTTATTAGATAAATTATATATCTCGTGCCCTTTGGTGAAAACTATTTAATCATCTTACCGTTTATTTGATCGTAACCATCAGGAGCTTTCTTGTGGTTTATGTTTTTATTGATTGCTTTTTGTACCTCGTATATATGATGAAATTTTTTATAGGAACATCCATTAGAATCGGATAGTCTATAAAAGCTTTATTATTTTAAGGTTTTCTTCTATGGTAATCTCACAGGTGTATGGCAAGAAAGTTTATTTCAGGGAGTTTACAAACGTCAAGGCTTTGTCTTTATCGGTATTGGCCCATTCACCATTTTCCCTTCACAATCAATTACCATTATTTTATTATTTATTATTAAATATGAATATTTAATTAATTAATATTTTATTTTATTATTTTTATTGAAAATGAGCTATTTTTTACTTTGTATAGATTCTATTTATTATTTATGTATTTTATAAATAGTTTTACATCATAAATTGAATAAGCTTTTATTTTTACATACAAATCTCAAATTCACACAATAAACAAAAATTTTTATGAAAATTCAGGGGCAGAAAGCTTTGATAAAGATAGATAGTCTTAAAGCTCTGGTAAATTTAGGGCATCACATTTTTTATTTAAATGGAACGCCACACAATTTGCAATTTGTGCTGTCAGTTTCTCGTGGAAAATTGAGAGCTTTTATATAGAAAACGTAGATCTAATTTATTATTTTATCAGATAAGTTTATTATACAAATTATATTCCTTGTATTTCTTATAGATTTTGACAATGTTAAATAAACCCTGTAAGTTGCACCGCCCCTGGTTATCTGTGTTTCTTTATTATTGCACTTTAAACAATTTATAATTGCACTTTAAACAATGAAATCCAGAATAAATATACAAAATGCAACAATACACCATTTTGAAGATACATAGAAAATATAAAGTTATACTAAAACATATTTTCGAAATAACATTTATATACCTATACAAAATCTTCTGTGACATATGACGTGATGAAATAAGGAAATATTAAAATTATTTTAATGTACAAAAAAAATAGTCATATTTCACAACGAGGTTTATATTATGTATAAATTGTAACTATATTATATAAAGTATCAAGTCCTGCGAGCTTATACATTATAAAGTTAATTTATCAAAAATGTCTACCCTATATACATATATATTTATGCAGATTTCAAACGTCATATATAATAACCTAGATATTCATTTTTAAAACTTTTTTCTATGGTCTTATATATATTATACAAAAGTTATATAATATTTACTATATAATATTATGTTCCATATATATAACAATAACAACAATGTCAAAAATCGTCAAATTTATGCTTTATATATAGCTGCCATATAAAACTGGAAAATAAGTGTTTAATTTTTCATTATTATTTTACTTAAATAAAGATATTTGGGTTTTTGAATATTATATAATTTTATATATTATATACACATAACATAGAGCTAATTTTATCATATATATTAAAAATAGACCAAAAATATATATTTAAAATAAACTTTTTAATCCAATTACAAAACTTTCTTAAAACACAAAAAATCAATTTTTTCTTCATATTATAAAAATGTTTTATCAAAAAATCACATTCCTTCTTTATAACATCTGTGATGCTAGGATAGAAAATATGTAATTTTTAAAATGCAGAAATTTTTATGAAAAATAATTTTTTTATGAATTATTTTTTTTATGTATAATATGGATTATGTACATATATGTGAGGGAAGAATTTTCTATTTATAGACATTTTTTCTATTTTTATAGTGTACCTACCGTGGAGATATACCTACATACTAGAGAATTATTATCCATATACCTATCTCTATTATGTAGTCATGTATTATATAGAACTGAAACTGACGGTGTAACATTACACAAAATTATGCGATATAAAACGAACCCCATGTAAGCATTACAATAAAAAATGTAAAAGCTATATAGGTATATCTTTGGTATTGTTATAGACTATCTCACAGACTAAAGGTTTTCCACAAAACAAAAATTTATACAAAAAGATCACGAAAAGGTTGTTGTTTGAATGAGGAGCAAAAAAATCGTTTTGCAACCACAAGAAAAAAGAGACCATTCACCCACCCACCTCTCATCAGCCACCACTTTTCTGCCTAGATAAATAATATGTTACATTTTTCTTCATATTAAAGATATTACATGCGGTCTTTGAATGTTTTATATTATGCTATATATACGATTTTACAGGCTATATATATAAAGTTGCTATAAATAAGCTTTATATTTTCTTTTTTTAGATTTTACGACCACAATTTTCATTTTAACAATTTAATACAATTATTAAAGCTTAGAAATAAATTAGGTTATTATATTCTTTGTGTATATGAAAAGTTATGTAATAATTAATAAAAAAAAACTATATAGTATATATTTCTCATGAATTATTATCATAAATACATTACAGTAGATTTATTCTATCAAAAATTATATAATATATAATACGAAAGCATACAAAATATGAATGGTTATTAAGAAAATACTCATTTTTCATACCATTTAATCGTATTTGCTTATTATAGAACTACACATATATATATATATATATATATATATATATGAGTTTATTATATAACTTTCTGTAATATGTTTATATATAAGGTAATAATATCTAAGCATTTTGATCGACTAAATGGTTATTATTTATTATTATATTTTATAGAAGACGAGAAGCTGATAACAATCTATATCGATATTTAATGGTTCGTATATATATTGTATAATTTTTTCGGGACTTATTATAGAACATTATTATAACAATCAAAAGACCAAAAATCTATAATAATAACTAGTTATATATAAAATTTTATGCATTATTTTTTATGATGTGTTGAGAAAAAGGTTAGTATATAGAAAATCAATAAATAAGTAAATCAATATTATAAAATATAATAAATATATCTAGAGCTTAGCTTTGTGATTTCTGTTCTAAGATATAGATTATAGATATGATAGCATCAAATAGGGTAATTCATATACTCACATATATAGTGTAAAACTTGGCCAATGATCACCCAATATGGGCTGGTGGTTGACAACACTCTTATCAAATTAGTCTGTCAATAAAAATCATGGTATATTGGACAGAAATAATTACCACCGAAAAATTCACTTTTTAATTAAAAACAGAAAATTTAAAAACGTGCAATTTTTAAATTTCTTTTTTTTTTTAATTTTTATTAGTTTAATTTGTATGGTGAAAATTATATGTATATTGTATATATTGGCAAGAAACATCAAAGTGATTTAATTTAAAAATTTGGTAAAAAAAACTATAAATGGTTTATCTGCAGCTCTAGCTTTTGAGTAAAGGACACAATTTCAATATAATATATGTGTACACACTGTACAACAATATTACAAAATTTTAAAGATCTTATTATATTATATGGCTTATTTGGATTTATTTATTTTAGAAAATCTAATATGAAGAAAATGCTGTGTGTGACAGTACAATTTTCTTGTAAAATTCAATTTGAAAATACATTAAATTTTTTGAACAAATAAACGTATATTATCTACAGCTTCTTCAATAATATCGAAAAGTGCTGATAGTTTTTTTTAGATTTAATGAAAAAAGTAAACTTTGCCATAGATGCTCTAATATTATACATTATCATTATGTAACCCTTTCGACAGTCTATATATATAGTATAATATACTCTACTAAATACCTATAGTATCGCAGCATAAAAATGTCGATACTTTTGTTCTGTGCGATATACGACTATATTAAATCGTCTCAATTATTTATAATGGATATAATACTGTACGTTCAATATGAATTGCCCAAATTTGTCTGAATTTAATAGTAAATCGATATTAATTATTACTACTTCATTTCACAGACATATCATAAATCATTTTGAACAAATTACATATAATATGTAGAATGATTGTTTTAATAGATGTTTAGATGCTAAATTTATACGTATATCAGTTGTGAGCAACGTTTGAGATGCGATATTTTTTCAATTTACCATTTACAATTTTTATGTAAACTACCTATTTTTTTTTATTTTTAACTAAAGTATATAGTCTCAAACATTTCGATTAAAATATAATTGCAATTTATACTACAATTATTCTCACAAATGTCTAGAGTTTTACCTAAAAAATATTCTTTAATATTGATAATTAATTTTTTACATATTTTTTGGACGTGTATGTTAAACAAATTTTAGTGTAAATTGAGCATAAGAAATTCCATATTAATCTTGATATAATTTTTCCAATACGATTTTAACTACAAATCTTTAAATTTGGCATTAACTATGAAAGTGATTCTCATTTTGGGTTACAATACAACAATCCAATGTTTCCATAGAAAAGTAATCACATAATATGTTCTAGTTAGGAGTTTTGGTCATAAATATAGTCATGAACTCATAAATCATAATAAAAATCAATATTATTCCTATAAGTTTAATTAATTTAATGCGAGTCGAATTTCCAAAAAATTCATTTGTAAACATTTATGTTTCTATTTGACCTGTTGAACAGCCCTGATATGTATATAAATATACTATATGCTAGTTATAACGTCATAACATTATATGCTTTTCCTAAATAATAATTTATTACATATATATAGAAAATATCAATGATTATGAAAGTGTTGGTTAATAAATTTACCTATCATTAGCATATATATGTATCTACGCATAGATTATAAGCATTATTCTATAACTATATACCCGGTAACATTTTGAGAAAATTATATATCATATTGTAGTAAATGCGATAAAAGCTCTAGAATTACAAATTGCTTCTATATAATATAACGAAAATATTAAAATATTAGCTGCAGTTTAAAATTATTCTACAATTCTACACGGAGAGAAGAGCTTTCATTTGCGCCTAATAAATCAATTCTAACTTTTAGCAAATAAAAATACTATAGAAATATTAAGTATACAATTTTAAATTTTAGTATATATTATTTATTTTAAATACATTATAGTAGATTATATGTTTAAATGACTGTTGTTGTATTACAGTATTTACTAAATTAAAAGAAAAAATCCCAATTTCTCAAAAAACAGACGTGATATATAAAATCCCATGCCTAGGTAGCGGTGAGACTGACTCAGTGTGTGAATTGTCTTATGTCGGACAGTCAAAACAGTTCTTAGGGAACAGAATTAAAAATCATATTTATGATTTGAAAAAAAAAACATATAATCCATCGATGCTTAAGACTGCGGTCATTT
>JANSTW010092779.1:0-18544 GCA_027564275.1 Diadocidia ferruginosa | reverse complement strand
GGTTTACTATGCCAATTGCACCGATTGCGTCAATGATTTATATACACAAATATATATTTTGTGTATAGCACACAAAAACGCTCAGAACCGCTAAATTTATGAGCACACCTTATATACTCTATACACCTTGTATAATGTTTCATTCAGTAGTATTCCCAAAATAGCGATTCCCAAATAATAATAAATCGCTAAGATTATTCGGTCAGTTTGTCTAAATTTCGCTGAGTTTTCTAAAGATTTGATTAAATTTTCTTAAGTTAAAAACTTTAAAACTTAGTAAGTTCGATTATGAATAACAAAATAAATTATCTTAAAAAAAACTCGCTGAGATCATCAAAAAGTCACTCAATTTCATGTTTGTGTATTAAGAATTAAACAGAAGTTTTTATTTTATATTTTAAAAAAAATTTAAATAAAATATTAAAGGTTTCGTGAAGAAAAATCATTTTTTGTTAAAAATATGGCTTTTTTACTTATTTTTCGCTAAGTTTTTTTTTACTTAGAACTTAATAATTTAAAATGAGACTTAACTAGTCTCTTTTGTATATTATATGCATAAATATGAAATTTTTCCTTCAAAATAAATATTTTTTATATAAATATTGAAAGATGTTCTTGCTTTCTAATTTGGTTTAATTAGATTTACAATTGCTTTTTAAAAAAAATTATTCAAATTTAGAAGAGAGCGAAACTGAGCGAAAACAATTTAAAAAATATATAATTTTCAATATTAAAAAATATATAGGTACTAATGAAGTAATAACTCCAAGTGTATAATAATATATATAACAAGTTATTCAAAAAAAATCCAAATGACATTCTTCAATCAAGATTTAAAAATCCCCCGAAAAACCACAGTTATATACAAATTAAACATACGTACACAATCAACTTCCTTTATATTAAGCGCATAAAAAACGCTTTTTTTATCTTTTGTATGCAAAAAAATCATGTTTCTTTTATCAAAACCTTGAATTACAACAGAAAAAAATTGCAAACGTATTTGTATTTTATATACATTCTGATGAATAATTTGACAAAAATTTACCAAAAATAAAAAAATCTCTGCACATATCTTATCAGAATCTTTTCAATTTGAATTTTTTTTGCTTTAGTCAAATATGCGGTAATATATTTCTTATACCCGCACAAAACTTGTTTCATTTAAGGTGTAAAATATTCTTTAAGAAAATACCTTTTTTCTCATTTTATTAAATTTTAGTAATATAAAGTAAGCAAAAAACTTGGCGATTTTTTTTTGTTCAATAAATATATGGCTTTTTTACATAAAAAAATATTCACATAAAATTATGTACATTTTTGTTAAGATGAATGAAAAAAAAACAGTTTTCATATTTTTGTTTAAATGATAATTCAAAGGCATAAAATTACCGCGCAGGTTAAACAATGACAGAAATATTAATATATAATGAGTAGCGCTCCAGTCTATTACATAACAATTAACAATATATACATATTATAACTCACGTATATAGTTATACATAGTTAGTTGCTAATTGAATATATAATTTATTTTTTAACAACAAAAAACAAATTCAATTTAATTTATTTTTTTTTTGGTATAACAATACAGTTGATTGTTATTTGTATATTTAAATGACATTCGTTCATACAAGCTAACTGCTAATGCTGATGAAGAAAAAACTGTTTAATTTTTTGTCTAAGAAATAAATATCTAAATATAACTCGAAAGAAACCTATACACGTTGGAAAGTTTGAGGTAACATTTTTTTTTTGTTATTTGTCTATGAATAATAGTTTTAACCTAAATTTCGTAATATAGTTTGTAAATTGTTATATGCGCGCAATTATTTAGTTTAATAATTTGAGAGGAAAAAACTCAAGTGCCATCTATTTGGATGCAAGTAAAAGAATTGCTAATTACACATTTAATTAAAAAGGAGTTAATTACCTCTTAATTTAAACCTAAAAGTTAGAAAACATATGAAGAAGACGAAAAAAAGGATAGAAGGAAAAAAAGAAGAAACGGAAGAAAATAAAGAAAAAAGAAAAAGAAGAAGAAAATGAGAAGAAGACGAAGACGAAGATGAAGAAGAAGAAGAAGAAGAAGAAGATAAAGAAAAATACAACAAGAAGAAGAAGAAGAAGAAGAAGAAGAAGAAGAAGAAGAAGAAGAAGAAGAAGAAGAAAAAGAAGAAGAAAATGAGAAGAAGACGAAGATGAAGAAGAAGAAAAAGACAAGAAGAAGAAGAAGAAGAAAACATAAGAAAGATGAATAAGAAGAAATAAAAATATTTAAAAATTAATTAAATTAATTTTGGTTTAGCGGACGTTTTAAAATAAAAAATTTAATTAATAATTTTCTTAATAACTTGCGCATGCTCTCGACCAACTGGCCAAACAATAATAAAGAAAATCATACAGTTAAAAATATTTTTTTTTTTTAGAAATTGACAACAATTGGGTGAGAAATAATTTAGTTTTAAATGCAAAATCATGTGAAGTTTCGCAGAAATAAAGAAAATTGGTGAAAGTCAAACAAGGGATTTTTTTTTAAATTTCATTGGATTTTTTATGATTAATAAAAGGAATTCGATAATATTTTAGATTTTCTATAAAATTTTATAAAAAAACAGTTTCCAATGATTTTTTTTTTTAAATTATTAGGAATTTTCTTGAGAATAGCTTTGCTTTGAATTAGACCGATTAGCCCGTTTTAAATATTTACATATTTTAAATCAATGATCGAAAAAGTAAAATTTTTCGGTAAAACATGTGTTAAAATATAGACTGCAACGAAATCATTTTCTCCTTATTATTCTATTAAATTTTATCATTAAAATTTTCAAGTCTATACCTAGACTATATATATGTATATGAATAGTTTATTTTAATTCAAGAGATATATATTAGTAGCTGAAATAGCGAAAATAGATGAAAAAGCTGAAATGGCCGAAATATCTGAAATATTAGCTGAAAGAGCCGAAATAACTGAATTAGCTGAAATAAGTGAAATATATTGAAACAGCTGAATTAGCTGCAATAGCCGAAATATCTGAACTAGCTGAAAAAGCTGAAAGAGCTGAACTAAAATAGCTGAAATCGCCGAAATAACTGAAATAGCTGAAATAACTGAAATAGCTGAACTAGCTAAACTTGCTGAAATAGCTGAAATAACTAAAATATAGCGGAACTATAGCGGAACTATAGCTGAACTAGCTGAACTAGCTGAAATATCTAAACTGAAATAGCCGATATAACTAAAAAAGCTGAAATAACTGAAATAGCTGAACTAGCTAAAATTGCTGAAATAGCTGAACTAGCTAAAATTGCTGAAATAACTGAAATATAGCAGAACTATAGCTGAAATATCTGAAATAGCTGCAATAGCCGAAATAGCTAAAATATCTGAATTAGCTGAAATAGCTAAAATAGCTAAACTAAAATAGCTAAAATCGCCGAAATAACTGAAATAGCTGATCTAGCTATAATTGCTGAAATAGCTGAAATAGACAAAATAGCTGAAATAACTGAAATATAGCGGAACTATATAGCTGAAATAGCTGAAATAGCTGAAATAGCTGAAATAGCTACAATAGCCAAAATATCTGAACTGAAATACAAATAGCTGAAATAGCCAAAATAATTGAAATAACTGAAATAGCTAATATTGCTGAAATAGCTGATATAGACGAAAAAGCTGAAATAACTGAAATATAGCGGACTATAGCTGAAGTAGCTGAAATAGCTGCAATAGCCGAAATAATTGAAATAGCTGAAAAAGCTGTAAGAGCTGAACTAAAATAGCTGAAATCACCGAAATAACTGAAATAGCTGAACTAGCTAAAATTGGTGAACTAGCTGAAATAGCTGCAATAACCGAAATATCTAAACTGAAAGAGCCGAAATAACTAAAATAGCTGAAATAGCTGAACTAGCTAAAATTTTTGAAATAGTTGAAATAGACGAAAACGCTGAAGTAACTGAAATACAGCGGAACTATATAGCTGAAATATCTGAAATAGCTGCAATAGCCAAAATAGATGAAATATCTGAATTAGCTGAAATAGCTGAACTAAAATAGCTAAAATCGACGAAATAACTGAAATAACTGAAATAGCTGATCTAGCTAAAATTGCTGAAATAGCTGAAGTAAATAAAATAGCTAAAATAGCTGAAATAACTGAAATATAGCGGAACTATAGCTGAACTAGCTGACATAGATGCAATAGCCGAAATAGCTGAAATATCTGAACTTAAATAGCTGAAATAGCCGAAATAATTGAAATAACTGAAATAGCTGAACTAGCTAAAATTGCTGAAATAGCTGCTATAGACGAAATAACTGAAATATAGCGGAACTATAGTTGAACTAGCTGAAATAGCTGAAATATCTGAAATAGCTGCAATAGCCGAAATAGCTGAAATATCTGAACTTAAATAGCTGAAATAATTTAAATAACTGAAATAGCTGGACTAGCTAAAATTACTGAAATAGCTGCTATAGACGAAATAACTGAAATATAGCGGAACTATAGCTGAACTAGCTGAAATAGCTGCAATAGCCGAAATAGCTGAAATATCTGAACTGAAATAGCTGAAATAGCAGAAATAATTGAAATAACTGAAATAGCTGAACTAGCTAAAATTGCTGAAATAGCTGCTATAGACGAAATAGCTGAAATAACTGAAATATAGCGGAACTATAGTTGAACTAGCTGAAATATCTGAAATAGCTGCAATAGCCGAAATGGCTGAAATATCTGAACTAGCTGAAATAGCTGGAATAGCTGAAATAGCCGAAATAGCTTAAATAGCTAAGTGACTTTTTTATATTTTGTTTTTGTTTATTAGTTTAATGCTCTTAAATATTTTTCTGATTACTTTTCAATATTTCCAAGAAACTTCAGAAAAACTTAAATATTTGTAATCAATTTAATTTTCCCTCTTGTCTCTTCTTTATATGTACCTTTTCAAAACGATAATAAATTACGTTTATTTATAATATAAAATCGAATAAAGCACCCAACGCCAATAACAATATTAGTCAAAGTCAAAAATCTTGTGCCGATGAGAAAAAAAAGCCACGCGGTAATCTTTCAGCATAATAAATTAGAAGATTAGTGTAAAATTTAAATTAAATCAAAACATTTTTTGGAGAGAATGAAACGAAAATCTTTTTGTATGATTTTTTTGTTTGACTGCGTTGAATTTCAAAGATTTATTGTTTCTTAGTTTCTAATATATTATATGATAGTAATGTGAGTGTGGGACTTGGCATTATAATATTCTTTCTTAAGTGAAGATTTATGTATTTTTTTCGGCCAAATGCTAAATACAGAAGTTTGTTTTAAATAGACAAATAGATAATTTAGAAATATATTTCTTGAATGCATTTAAAAAAAAATAAAGCTGTGTTCAAATTAGAAGTTTTTCCAAAATAAATTTGAAACAAAATGTTGGAATAATAAAGATGGTTTTGACATTGTATAAATTCAGGCGAATAATTTATATAATTTCTTTATTATGGCTGTATCAAATATAGCTGGTCCTTTTATTAAATGAAAATAGTATTTTGGAAATTATATTAAATTTTAACAAATTTAAAATTTAGGCTAAACGGTCAACGAAAAGTGAATACTTTTGTAATATTGCTCTAACTTTCGCCAGAGCTTTCAAAAAAATATAATGTTTTTTACTCGTATACCCACAAAAGTTGCACTATTTCTAGGCTAACCCGTCGTCAGTGGAGTTGGATAACACCCTCCAGATAAGCCTGTTCCTACATTTTAAATTTGTTGACATCCACGGTCGAAAAAGAGTAAATATATCAGTTTTTAACTTCGTATATTTTCTCTATAATTAGGTCACAATATCAGGGACGGAAACCAATTTGAAAATGGAGTTGGTTTGGTTTTTGGGTTTTCCGATTAATAATTTTTGGTTTTATCGTTTTCGCCAAAAAAGCAGCTTTAACTTTAATTTGAGCGTCAGATTTAACTTTTTATATTAAGATCTTTAAATTAAATTTAAATCAAACCTTAATTTTGGTTTTGGTTTTTCAGATTGTAAAATTATAGTATTACATTTTTTTTGGTTTTGGTAATGCTTTTGAAACCGGTTTCCGTCCCTGCACAATATATTCTAATAATCCATATGAATTATTTAATTATTATATAATATTGTTTTATATATGAAATCTTTACACTAAAAATTTGGAATATTGTTTCTATCGAGGTTTCTATCTTTACATCCATATATGATCTTTTGTCTAAAGTGGTTTAAAATATATTTCAATGTAAAATTGCTTGCTCACGAATAACGATTATTATACATATAATATCATCTTAAATATCGATTATATACTTTTAACTCAAATAATCATCATAATATATTATAGGAAATAAAACTTTTAATTTATTTTTATAAATGTGAATCTTCGCCTCATATATAAACAATAAGTCTTAGAAAAATAAACTCTCATCTATAATAATAATAATAGTTTTATAATTCGCAATTCTATAAATTAAAATATATTTCTTATAAACATTTAAATTTAATTTTTGCTAACACCTTTGCACATACATTATTGTTGTTTCCTTCCGGTGATTCAGACTACCTACAGTCATTATATAGTAATATTTCATTTATAAAATGTTGTATAATTTAAAGTTTATACCAATCCTACCTATATATTATATGTATATAAATATGTAAAGGTAATACTTTTTTCTAAGATAAATGATTTATTTTATTATAAATTTACGAATTAAAAAAAGTAAAAATAAAAATTCTAAATTTTATTATCAAGACTGATTCAATAATAATTTCAAATTCATAACAAAATAATTTACAAACATTTTTTGGGAATGAGATTTTCAGAATCAAATTTCTTTATAATTATTAGAATTATAATTATTAGAATTATATTTATAACAACGAATAAGAACAACTATAAGTATAAATATAGATAAAAAAGCGTCGAATGATTTATACCACTTCTCATATATCATTTATGCAAACTAATCTTTATTCTTAGAAATTGTGAATATTAACTTTATGTATATATGCAAACAACTAAATTAAGATTTCGATATAAATTGATTAAAAAAATATGCGACGATTTTAAATTGAATTATATTTAATTTTAATATTATACATATATCACAAATTGTTTAATTAGTAATTTTATATTCTTTATTTGACATTTCGTTGAGTATTATGGACATCCTCAGAAATTACAAATGAAATTAAATAACCCATTTAATAAGGGAAAAAACACTCAAAATATCCAATTCAAATATTGAGCCGAAAACAAATGATTGAGCAAAAAGCATTTAGAGTGATTTGTGTTCAACATTTTTTATTGTCTTTTATCAGTTCTAGTGACAAATTATGATAACTCATACTTGATTGAGTTATATATAGAAATTCCGGGATTAAGCTATTCTACACAAGATTTTAAAATCTCGTATAACTCTGCGATAAAAAAGGAGAAGTTAAACCATATTATTTTTATAATTATTGTGAAGATTAAAACAAAAAAGTTCTATCATGAAAAATGAACCTAAAATTCAAGAGCTTATTGCACGAAAATCACTTAAAATATATGGAAAATATTCCAATCAAATCATTGAATCAAAAAACAATAAAAATAATGGAGCGAAAATCATTCGAAGTATACGGAAGATAAAATATAATTATCGAACGAAAAACACTTAAAATTATTGAGCATTCAAAATACGTACATATAAATAAAACTATTGAGTGAAAAACATTAAAAAATATTGAGCGAAAGGTAATCAAAATTAAATGAGGCGAAAACATTTAGAATCCAATTATTTACTAAAAAAACACTCAAAAATTTTTAAACAAAAAGCACTCAAAATATATGGAATATAATTCAGTTGTTGAGCAAAAACACAATTTTGACAGATCCTTAAAATGTCGTTAAAAACAATCAGAAAAATTAATTTTTCATGGAAAAGGGTAGGTATGGGATGTTTGAATTGATGTCAAACCCTCTTATGATCATCCTCACATTTCCCCTTAAAAAAATTATGTATATCGTTCACTCTTAAGTCGTAGGAGTGAGCCAGAATGCCCATAGCTCCACTACTTACATGCTCATATATTTCGGGCCAAATCCTTTTACCATCAGAAAAAATATTTATCTATGCTCATATTAAAAAGCCATTTTAAACAAAAAATCGTATGGGAGCCCTCTCCTTTGACCTATAGACCCCAAACGAAATCCCAGAGTATATGGGACCGCACTAATAACTCTTCCTCACTAAAAACTGGTCAAATTCATGTTAAAAAACTTTCTGTATATATTATTCATATTTATCGGTAATTTACAAAAATCGTATGGGAGCCCCCTTTACCTTTGACCTTAGGATAAAACAAATTTAAAGAATTCAAAATTTAACATTTATATTGTCAAGTTGCTACAATATGAACACTTTACGTTTACATATTGCCGCCAATGAAAATCATGCAAAAAAGAAAATGATAAATTGGTCTTTACCTGCTCCCTCACTTTGGAGTAAAAGACACGATGATGAGAAAAGTTTAAGCGAAATTCCCAAAAAAAATAGTACATAATTAAGTTTCAACTCTCGCAATCATTTTCCTCTGATCAACTACGCAGTTACACCCAAAAAGCCATACTAAATTATAAATAAACCATTCAAATGTCTATTTTATTACAAAAACAATAAAAGTTCACACAGTCAAAACAACAATCTTATTTTTTATAAAAATATTTCTTCTTATTTTCATCACGACACACAAAATGATACTTAAGTGCGGCTCGCTGCAAAATGATCGTTACGCTTTGCGATATTATATATTTTCATTAAATAATTAAATAAAAAAAAAACACGAAAATTTACTGTTGTTTTAAATAGCGACAACAACAAAAAACGTATGGCCGCATAAAATGTATGCAACAACAACAAATTTAATCGAGAGAAATGTGAATGTGATGACGATTTGTTGTTGTTGTTGTGTTGTGTTCGATGATCGCATATTAATATTTGTAATGACAGTACAAAAAACACCACCCGATCGACATTTTTCTTTTCTAGGCCCACTTTTCCTTGGACAATTTCCAATTTTCTTAAAAATATGGATAATTTACAATAAAATGAAAATTATTGACAAAATAAAATTGCGAAATTGTCAGCGGATCGTATGAAAATGATATGGGAAATGATCAGCTGTGCGCGCAATGATCGCGCTTATATTCAAAGTGTGTATGTGTTCTGCGATGAAAATGTAACCGCAACAACAACAAAAACTTGGTTTGTAGAACATTTTCGGTTTGTTTCAGTCGTATCGTAAGTGAAACTTTTTTCTGTATGTAAAGCTTTTAGTATGTGAGTTTTGGTGTGTCGTGATCATATTTGTATATATAGTAGTGTTGATATGAACCACATCAACTGTATATATATTAAAAGAAACAATTTTATAAGCGGCTCCATCGTGATGGTGTTTTTAATATAGAAAAATCACTAACTCGCGGTAAAAATTTAAAATATTGAAACGCATGAATAAATTATGCTTTGAGATATTATTTATAATAACGATTTTTTTGAATTATTGGAAATCTTTTGGAAGACTTGGAAGTTAAAACGAAAGTCTTTGAGACGCTCCAAACTTATTTACTATTCCTATTATTATTGCCATCAAAATGTGTCCTTTCTGTATTATTCCCAAACATACTTTGAACGGAAGATTTGCCATGCTAATTTCGGAAGATACATTATTTTACGAGGATTTAAATATACCGTTGGAAGTTTTGGGATACCTCTTTGGAAGTCTTGGAAGTATTTTTGAAGTATTTTTGAAGTCTTGGAAGTCTTATGGCCGTCTTACAAGTTTTTTTTACAAGTCCTTTGGTGCGGTAATCTTTTGGAAGTCTTTTCAAAGTCTTGCAAATTTTTTAGAAGTCTTTAAAATTTATAGGAAAGACTTGTAAGTCTCTTAAAAGATGAAGTCATTGAGACACAATTTATTTAACAACAAGCCGTATGGAGCAAAAGATAATTT
Organism: Diadocidia ferruginosa; assembly: GCA_027564275.1. Classification (NCBI taxonomy): domain Eukaryota; kingdom Metazoa; phylum Arthropoda; class Insecta; order Diptera; family Diadocidiidae; genus Diadocidia; species Diadocidia ferruginosa. Next base: position 8,506 of record JANSTW010092779.1, on the reverse strand, counting down.
TTCCGGTAATTTCCTGTTAAAGTGAACTTCATCATCATCATCGTGTCCTTTACTTTAAAGCGAGGGAGCATAGGGACCATTTTACCTTTTTTCTAAATGATACCATGGTTTTCATTGACGACTATATCTAAAGTGAACTTACTATTTCAAAAAATTGAAACGATTTTAACAAAACAAAAATGACAGGTAATATTTGACCGAAATTAAATAAAGGCCAAATAGTTCAACAATAAAATTATCATGAACAAGACATTCGAGTATGACACAAGATGACTAAATTCGTTTTTGAACACAAAAGTGCAATAAAATTTATGAGTTGTCTTTAACAAAGCACTTTGCTATCATCAGCACCTACGCGCACGTTCCACACTATAGAAAATATTTTATTTTATTTATAATATTTTTGGTTAATTCAAATAATTCTCGGCCACATAAAATAACATAATTTTATGTTTATATGTTTTATTTTATATACAAATCTTTCCGTTTTTGGATATTCTTTGTTATAGGTTTTTACACACACGATAATTCGATAAAGTTGTATACGTTTCGCATATATTATAAATATCGCTGCAAAGAACATAATATTAGAGTTCCGTTATAGAGTAAAATAAAACTTTTATCTTTTGTGTAAAAAAAATGTTTTTTCTTATATAAAAAGCCATATACGGAAAAGGTTAATCTTCAAAGAAGAAAAGGTTCACTTTATATGCACTTTATGTACCAAAAATAGATTTTAAGGTGATTTCAAGAAGTGTGCTTGGCTCAAAGTTTATGTTAACTTTTGGTTTTTGTACAACACGCTGCCCTACTAAATTATCATATAAAATAAAGCCCCGTATAATATAGACTGGTTCTTTTTTGTTCAATTTGTTTATATTTTATTTATAAAGTTATATTGCTATTGTGCATACGTCATATTTGTTGTATATTATATTTTTAGCTGGGGCAATTCTTGTTAAAAATAAAAATCTTTCACTTTATATATTTTATGTTTACATAATATAATTCATTGTTGTTGCTTGAAAAATATATACATATGTATAATGCATATAAATAAAACGATCATATGGTCATTTTTAGAGATGAATATTGTATATAATATATAATATTATGTGAAATTTAGCTGATTAATGCATCATCAACAATATAATATTATGTTGTGCATATGGGTAAATTGTTTAAATTTATGTTGGCGCCATTTAATTTAATTTATTATTTAAATATGTACAAGTTGCTTTTCTATATAACTTTATTTCTTATGGGTTTTGTATATTATACCGAATATAGGAGCAAGTCATATGCGAGCTTCTGATACTGAGTGTAACAATATTAGCAAAATATTACCTAAAATGAACTGTCACACTGTCACAGTAATCTTCATTATGAATGTATATTTTACGTCATATTAGGGTATATCTAACTATCTAAACGACATACATATAATTAGACCTCTTGATCAAAACTCCTTCCAAAAACTTAAAATACAAAAATATTGATTATGATTAAGTTTTAATCTATATACATTGCTCAAGCGAATTTTATAAGAAAATAGTAAAATTCAATTTTTTTTTAAATAGAGAAACATTTATTTCTTTTAAATCTTTTCCAATCAACGAGTTAAAATAAACAAATTTTAATTATTTTTTTATTAAACAAATACAAGTCTCTCTAATGTCCTTATACTAATTACTAACCAAAGAATTGAAATATATCAAACTATTGGTTCTGCTAATAATTTACAATCAATAAATTGCTCAAGCAATTTTTATAAGAAATGGTAAAATCTCTTGAATTTTTTCCTAATCTTAACAACAAAAGAGTTAATATACAAAACTTTTGATTCTAATAAAAATTAACCATCTATAGGTACATTGCTCAAGCGAATTTTGTAAACAAATGGTAAAATTTATTTTTGTGTTTAAATAAAGAAATGGCCATTTATCTATAATTTTCTTTTATCAATCAGAGTTAAAACAAAAAACTATTGATTTTGATAAAAATTCACAATCTATACATTGCTCAAGCGAATTTTTTAAGAAAATGGTAAAATATTATTTTTTTTGTGTTCATCTTCTTAATAAGTTTCTGCATTTATTAAACCTTTTAGTATGAAAATTAATTGGAAAATTAAACATTATAAAATCTTGATTGAAAAAAAAACTCGGTTCTTAAAACAAAAAGATACGCAAAATAATGTATCATCATTATTACATCCAAAAAAAAGCATAAATATTTTCCATTTCTTTTTTGCTTTGTTGTTTTAAAATAGCTTTCCGCGCAGTTATAATAATATGTATTCGTCTTCGAGTGATGGCCTCAAATTATAAAACAACGAAAACAAAAAACCTGAGAAATGAAAACAACAAAAAGAATTTGCAAATAATAAAAAAATAAATTAAAGACATCGAGCCCAACGCACATTCAACAATATAAAAATAAATAATAATTTTACCGTTTTTTTAAAGGTAAAAACGTTTTCATATTATTTCTTTTCTTTCGAGGTTACTTTTGTACATTTATTACAGCGCAAATATGGAAAAAGTAATTTTTCTGTTGTTATTATTTTTTGGTGGAGCTTTAACATTTATGCAAGAGCTGTGAATGATGTTATCTTAAAGAAATATTATAAGTTTGTTTATTTTGATAAGATTTGGAGAAATTTTTTTTAGTTTTACAATTTTACATAAATAATTTTCTGTATATGTTTTCTTCCAGTGAAGAACTGGGTTATGTTGTGGGTGTTAAAGAAAACACAAATTCTCGGATTGAAAACATTATAGCAAACTGGTATTTGTGACGGTCTTTTGTTTTAAACTTGACAGACAAAAAAAGCATCTCTTATAAGATTTTTCCTATGAGATTTTAAGAAAAATTTGCTAAAATAAAAACAAACGGTCAACTTAACTCAAAAAATTGATTAATTTTATTTATATTCGACTTGCGGAGTCTTAAAACAATTTAAATTATTTTTTATAAATTCTCTAACAAAATCATATTACTTGAACGTATCATGAAAAAAATACGAGTCATAAAAATTAGTTCATCTATATAACATTATATTAATTACAATTAGAAAAAAATATTTTTAATTTTATCAAGATTGAAATTTATTCCATCAATTATAATTAAATATAAAAATTCTATAATTTATATAAAATATAAATTTATAAGAAATTCTTATACTATATACGCAACGCACCCAATATCAATAGCATTTAATTTGGTCAATGATGCTAATAAATGATTTTTAAATTGTAATAATTATAAAAAAGAAAAACTTATATTTTTAATTAAATAAATGTTTGTGCAATAGTAATATGAGGACTATTATATTTATATCTGTGTACAGTAGCGTCCACTAACAAAAAATTTCACATAAACGTCTAATTTTATTATCGTCAGTACCAAAAAAAAATCAGAACTTTATTCGCAGGTGTTCTAAAAAGCGATCGCAGTGATTCGAAAGTCACTTAAAGCCGTTGGTCCAACATATAGGGTTCCTCATATAGTGCGTAAAACTCACCTCACTGATCAGTGATCACCAAAAAATATGGCTAGTGCGAGTTGCTGACAACACTCCACCATTGATATATAGTCGTCAATGAAAAATATGATATCAGATAGAAAAAAAGGTAAAATGGTCCCTATGCTCCTTCGCTTTTGAGTGAAGGACACGATGATGATGATCAGATTTATTAGTCCAAAAGCTGCGTATGAAAGCAGCAACATTTCTTCAGATTTTTAATGGAACGCCATTAAGTTTTGCTTTAACTCGTTCACAATACATAGTAAATTTGTGGAAAGTTGTCAGCTTTTACTTACTAAATGTAGGTGCTTGGTGTCATTTATTTATTATTCATGGATATGTTATGAAGAAATAAAAAAATATTAAATTCATATTTATCTTCTGTGTTTATTTTAAAAATCTTGAAAATATATTGGAGTATTCGGTCGTCATGTAAAAATATCTTTCTACTGTTTTTCATAGTATTTTATAACGCAACTTAGGTCCTGTTACCCCTACATGAAGTGCAGCCCCTGTATTTGTATAATCGCAAACAAGAATGCTTTATGGTCAATTAATTATTATTTTCATTTATTTCTATTGATATATTAAGATAGAATATCATATTATGAAACTTGCTTCATTCATAAAATAAATCAATAAGTTTATATAAATTATAGAAAATATAAATTAACTGCAAATTATATACGTGCGTCTTTGATGCTAGTTTTATAGACTTTTTAAAATATTTAAAAGTTTAACCACAAGATTTGTGGTAATCAATTAAACCTATTACTGAAAACTCACTGTCTGCGCCTATATTCAATTAAGAAAAAGCCAAAATAATTCAAGGTTTTAACTATTATCAAAGATTGTTTATACATTCCACACTAGTTAAGTCGACATAATTCTCTAATATTTATATTTAAATAAAATATATATAACAAAATCCTTATATACAAAAATCAAATGGTTTATTTTTTACTTAAAGAATTCAAGCATTTAAAAACCAGTCCCTTTTTCTTATGCATGTATTTTAAAATATTGTTCAAATTTAATGTTACAGGATGACCGTAAATTAATTTAAAAATAAAAACAGTTTAATTTTGTAATATTTTTTTAATTAGTTTTAAATACAATCAATACTATATATACATAGATCTCATCAGCATCTATGGACATGTAAAGGATACGCACATCTAGGCGAAAAGAAAACGATAGTAAGCGACGCGATTGGAAGAGTCAGTTTTATAACATACAAAGCAACAACAATAAATAGTTTTATCGGCCCGAAAGTGCCTAGCACCGAATTGCCTATATAAACACATGGGCGCATGAAGCTCTATACAATTGATTTTGAGCTAATTTGTTACCAGTATACTTTCAGAACAAACAAAACAACAACCAAATTATAAAAAAAATATGGGTGCATGTCCCAGCACCAAAAGTGCCTAGAACGGAATTGCCTAGCACCGAATTTCCTTGCACAGAAAGTGTCTAGCACCGAAAGCACCTAGCATCAAAAGTGCCTAGCACCGAAAGTGCCTATAGCATCAAAAGTGCAAGAAAATTCGGTGCAATGCAATTCGGTGCTATAGGCACTTTCGGTACAAGGACATGCATCCATATTTTTTTATAATTTTTTTGTGGTTTCTTATGTATATACGCAGACCCTCAGAGCATACAGGTAAAAAAATAGCTCAAAATCATTTGTATATAGAGCTTTATATCATATGCTTGTATAGTATTATAGTCGAATTATAGATTGTCATGATTACACGGAGAAAAGAGCTTTTATTTGCGTCTAATAAATCATTTCTAATTTTAAGCAAATCAAATTACTAGAAATAATAAGTATATAAATTTAAATATTAGTATATTATACTTTATCTTGCAAAAATGAAAAAATACCAGATATTAGAAACAGTTTCTAATATTAAATAAAAAGTTCTTAATAATTTTTAGAATTAAAAAGTAGATTTTAGTTTTGAGTACTAAAAATTTCACAAAATAAATAAGTAAAATTTAAGTATTATATGTAGTATTGTATACTAAACATTAATATCGTATACTAAAATTTAGTATATTTAAAAAATTTATAAATCAGGCAAATATTTGCAAAATTTTTAGAAAATCTAAAGTTAACAATTTTTAATTTTTATTTAATACTAGATTTTAGTTTTGAGTACTAGAAATTGCTAAATATTTGCAATTTTGTTTAGTATTGTATACTAAAATTTAGTACATTACATCAATATAAAAGCTTCCGTGAATCTAGTAAATCAAAAGAAGACGTAAAACCCATAGCAAATATACCAGATCAAAGTATATACAACATGCAATGTAAATACTTTCATTTTTTTATTTTGCACGGGTTTAGAGATAAGTAACTATCAAATAAAAAAAATAGATGTGCTGGTAAGTGTTATATCATAAAAACTAAGAATTTAAAATAACTATAATTTTTTTGTGTTTGGAATTATTGTTTTTCAAATTCTAATTTAGGTAAGTACCTATATAATATAGCCTCATTTTAAATCTCAAAAATACCCAAAGATATAGTAAATATATAAGCACCTACTTATACTATTTATTATTTTATATGAAAATCCAATCCAAACATCATACGAAAATTATGCTCAAATATACCTGAAAAGTTTAAACAAATTTTTTTTTAAAAGACGCTATCGTAAAAAACACGTATCCTCATACAATAAAAAGCAAGATATAAAAAACTTAAAAAAAACTATATACCATCGTCTTATCAAGGTCGTCTTATAGTTTTTTTAAGTTGATAATTCCTTTTTTTTCGTTCTTTTTTCCTCAAAATTCTGTGCTGACTATCATATTATACGCTTTTTATTGAAAGTTTTTATTTTAACTGACATTTTTCTGGGCAATATGTTTTATTAAATTTAAATATAAGTGGATAGAAATGTTTAGTTTATAATATCTTTATATTAATAATTTAAAAAAAACTATAAATATCAACCCATTAATACCGGCTGTCCGTTACTGATGTTTACCGATTTTTATGATTCTTCATCAGGATATACCTAAAGTAATGGTATCCGTTGGAATTTTTGAGCTACGTTTACACCCGTCTGTATGATACTTTATACCCCATCAGATTTCAATGATATCTAAATATTACTTTTTGTGTTGTTTTGTCAATTATTTGTAATTGTTAAATACTATATACACAATAATGGTCGCAAAACTATATGTCTGTTCATCTGTCCTTAAAATATCAAAATAAAAAATTTACCGGTGGTCGAATCTTGAAGATATACATTTTTATTTGGAGGGTGTTTTCTACCCACCTCTCGGTAACAATATGGGTTAATTTATTTGTTTTACTAATTTTTATACTTATTTATAATAATTTCTATTCGATAACGAGCACTTCTTGCTACATTTGTATTCAACTTTTAAATGCATATTATTTTATAATATTATATTCTGATACGCACCTGAGAATATTATACTGCCTGAAAAATCAAAATTACAAAAAAAGGATTTCTAACGACTTTTATTTAATAAAATATTATAGTGTTTTGGTGTCTTTATATTTATATAATATATATCTATATGTAGTTTAGTATCTTGTTTTTTGTTTGCTTTTTCTCTGGATCTTTTTCTTTTCTTATTTTGTTATTTTTTTCTTATTTTTCTTATATTTTTTTTTTGCTTTAATAACAGGTTTAAAGGTCAGATCAAGTCAGTGATGTTAAAGAAGTACCTGAATTCAGTGTAGTTTAATATGCAACAGATCTTTTATATGATATAAAATATTATAAATGAGTATAAGATTCGTATATGAAAAAAAAAAGTTTGTCAAAACTTGCAACATGAAGATATCGAAGAAGAGAGAAAATCATTATTATTTTTATTAAATTTTATATATTATAGATATTATAGGGAACCTTAATATAGGACCCTTTAATTCTTTTTATAGTAAAATAAACAATAAAATGGACCAGATTATCTTAACATTTTAAAAGTGTTTGATGAAATTTCAGTGCAGACCCTTCCATTAAAATTTGTTTTTTAAGAAATTTCGAATGGACTCTAAATAATATTATTATTTATATACTTTGATTGTTTCTATACATATTAATAACATAACTGCAGATTAATAATTATTAAATTATAATTTGTGTCATACAATAAATTTTTTTATAGGTATACCTATATATTGTAAATCGTATCTCAAAAAATATGAGTTAAAATCTTAACAACAATGTTCAAATTAGTTTTATTTTATCATTCAAACTCATCAGCAATCGGACTAACTCTGTATATAGACTAGGAAAGATGCATTCTTTGTATGGGAAAAAGTGCACAAATGCCCAACAAAGCGACTATTGATTTTTTTGGTGTGTTTTGGTACCAGTAACTTCCAAAAAAAGTCCGAAAAAATTTGACCCATGGAACACTGTTTTTTTACCGGTTTTTGGACCAAATTTCGTAGTTTTTTTTACTTTTCAGACAACATCACTATAATAAATACGATTTTGGGTATAATTTTTATGTTATGACCAAAAGTTCAAACCAACTACCGAATTTGGTCAAAAAATCGGTCAAAAAATCGGTTTGCCATGGTCAAACTTTTTCTGAGAGATACTGATACCAAAACTAACCAAAAAAATCAAGAGTCGATGTGTTGCTATATTTTGCACAGATTGGCCTAGTGTATAATTTAAAGAATAGATTTAGGTAGTACTGAAGTTAAACTTAAATACGTAAAAAAAATTGAATCCCAAAACTGAGCAAAACACATAATTAGAGACCGGAATTTAGGGTAAAAACCTATTTTTAGTTAAAGCGTTGTATGAAGTTTTGTATGATATATTCGATTCATAAAATTCTGGTTTCAAAAATGATATTTTTATTTTACCTATTTTTGCCTATTTTATAGGTAAATGCCTATTTTGCCTTTTTTATTTTTAAATGCCTTTTTTTATTTTTAAATGCCTTTTTTTATTTTTTATTGCC